>DWHP01001005.1:0-17247 GCA_018247895.1 Parnassius honrathi
ATGTTCTTTTCAGAACAAAGGGACTCCGGCTTCTTGGAATAAGACGTCAGTCCTCCCCATATATCACCCTAGGTCCTGTTCTTCTCAGAACAGGGACCACCAGTTATTAGTCTACGAACGTCGTCCCCATACAGTCCCCCCATAATGTCTACCATAGACATAATCACCCAACTAGCGACCCTACTTGCGGAAACGACCGCAAAGTTCTATGAATCCCTAGGCTTAGCCTATAACGTCGACGAGACCCGTCTCAAGTCATTAGTTAATGCCCTTGCTCCTCCTGCCCCTAAGGCATGTGTCCACCTGCCCGCCGTCGCGTCCTTTCTAGTGACTCAGTCGGCTGCCCCGCAGACCGACTCGCCCGCGTCCCCCGACTCTGATATGGAGCACTCTGACTCCACTTCCGTTACCTCATCCTGTCGAAAGAGGACCGCCCATTCCTCCACCGGCTCCTCGGAGTCGTCCGACTCCGAAGGCACGGTCACAGACTTGTCCGATTTCACTCTCGTGAAATCCAAGCGCGGCCTAAAGCGCGCCGCGACCTCCCGCACACCTCTCGCTCCGACGGCCCGAGGCCGAGCCCCCGCCGCTGCCTCCGCCTTCGCAGCCGCCGCCGCTGCCGCCTCTCGGTCTTCCAACTCCAAGCCAGCAACCCGCTGCGCTCCCAAATTGGCGGAAAGTCCCGCCACTGTCTTTCTCAGAGACAGGGCCAAGTTCACTAAACTGTCTAAAACCTTCTATGAAAAGGGTTTTAAATATGACCAAGCCACAAAAGTCGGCGAGGCCATCAAGATAATGCCGGCGTCCATTGAGGACTTCCGGAATATTACCCGCCTTTTCACATCCGAGCGCGTGTCCTATCACACGTACGCTCTCGCCGAAGAAAGAAAGGTGAAAGCAGTCCTCCGCGGAGTTCCTTACGAACTCGAAAACGAAGAAATCTTAGAAGACCTTAAGTCCCAAGGCTTCCCCGTAGAGGCTAGATGCATAGCAGCAGGGGCGCGAGGTTCAACCTCGTCCTACTAGTCCTCTCAAACGTGCCGGAGGCGAAATCCATATTCCGTCACGTACGCACAGTGTGCGGCCTGTCGCAAATAAAGGTGGAAACTCCACACAAGCGCGGATACCCGACGCAGTGCCACCGCTGCCAACTGTACAGGCACGCGGCGGCCAACTGCTCAGCCCCACCCAGGTGCGTTAAGTGCCTAGAACCCCACTACTCGAAAGAGTGCCCTCGGCCCAAAAATGCCGAATCCCCACCCGCATGTGTCCTATGCGGACAAACTGGCCACCCGGCCAAATTCAGAGGTTGTCCTCGCGCTCCTCGCACTCTTTTTAGCAACAAAGCTCCTCTACAGGTCAATGACTAATCTTTCCCGGCTCTCCAAGCTGCATGCCTCGTCAGGGCTTGCCCCTGCATCTGCCACCTCAAGGCTTATCTCAGCCCACACAGAGCATGTATCGGCCCCCTCAGGGCCTCTGTCGGCCACCTGAGGGCCCTCCTCGGCTCCTTATGGTCCTTTCTATATCACAGCCTGCACCGCTCCCAATTAATCCTAGGGGCCCAAAAAAAACACGCATCCCGCGGTCTTCCGCCGCCCCACAACATGCAGACCCTATAGTAGACGATTTTAACTTAGTGTATATTGCTATACGAAACGGGACTTCAACTTCAACTTAGGGGAAATAACCATCTTAACGCCCAAACTGCACGCCTCTCAGTCCCCTCAGAACCGCCTCTTTGCTCTTACCGAGCAGATGAATCTATAAAGGTCGTTGTAAAAACACAATGCCGGAGCCTTCTGCTCCCGCAATATCACACGGTCGTATCAAACCATTATTTAATATCCGCGGTTTCCGAAATAACCTCCCTGAGCTTAGGCTCTTTCTTCGATATCGCAAAGCCGACCTACTCCTCCTTCAGGAGACCCACCTCAGTTGTAAGGTCTCAAAGGCCTTTCCATCAAAAGTTATTCGCTTCTTCGAGATGACAGACCCGACCGCAAAGGCGGCGGTACTGCCATTTACTACAAAAAGTCGCTTCATTGCTCCCACATCCCCACTCCGACGCTTACCAGTATGGAAGCCACTATAACTAGAACAGCCACGACTGGACACCAGTCTATCATCATAGCGTACTGCTATATCCCTAGCGGAATCCTACCCGTTAAGAACGATTTTGAAGCCATCCTTGCATTAGGCTATTCATTTATTATGTTTGGAGATTTTAACTCCAGGAATACTAAGCATAACTGCCTCACTATCACTAGTAGTGGCTAGGTGCCGCTGAATATCACTCAGACTCTCGACCTGACTGTCTACAGCCTCCTGTCCTGTATCCCTCCTGCTTGGCCATTAGCCACATCCAACTCCCACTTCCAAAACCTACACCAACTGTAAGGGCTTCAGGAAGTCCTGAGCCTCAACTATGGTCTTTCCGGACCCTCTCATAACCCTCTCCTCCGACGTCCTCGACAGTACGGGAAAAATAGACACTGCGGTCGAAAATCTCACAACACTTATAAAATCTTCCCTTAAGGAGAATGAAAAGGTTGTCCCGATTACTAAAACTAGTCATCCCCTAGATATTAGCAACCTGACCAAAGCCAAAAAAGCTGCCCTCCGTAGAGCTGCATGCTATCCCACTCCCGAATATAGACTTGCGGCCCACCGCCCTCAACTTAAACTCCGTTACCGCCTCAAAGATTTCAGAGACCTCGAAAAGGGCAATCTCATGGAGAACATCTCCCCCTCTCATACAGCGTACTACCTGATGGCGAGAGCCTTCCGGATAGACGCTATCACTTATACTCCCCCTCTCTTACGTCCCGACGGCTCTATTGCCTTCGAGGATAAAGAACAGGCTGAGTGCTTCGCCGACAGCGTCGCCGAACAATGCTCCCCCAGCTCACAACCCACTGACCCTTACATATAAAATTAGTGGAGGACGAGGTCCGCCGCCGGATCTCACCCCCACCACCTCTGACCGTATCACTGTGTCCAAAGATGAGATTTCATCCATCATCAAAGCACTAAAGCCAAAAAAAGCACCGGGTGCGGATGGCATCTCCAACCAAGCCCTTAAACACTTTCCGGAGCAGGTGATCGCCTTATTGGCCATAATCTTAAACGCCTGCTTCGACTTCAGCTATTTTCCCACCTCCTGGAAAGTGTCATTATAAGTGGGAACTGTCATTGACATTCCCAAGCCAGGCAAACCTCACCACCTCCCCTCCAATCACCATTACATCAGCCTCTTCAAGGCCATAGGCAAACTTTCGTAACGAGTTATTCTCGTGCGTATGAGGCGCCATTTGTTTCCCACAGACGGCAACATTCATGTCATCCTTCAACAATTTGGGTAATATAGTGGAATATATCCTCAGCGGTTTTTATCCTCGTCGTCAAAAGACCATCGCGGTCTTTTTCGACATTGCCAAGGCATTTGACAGAGTCTCGCATGAAGGCCTTATCTACAAATTTTACCATAAAGGCCTCCTTGACTGTCTCGTCCGCCTCGTAGCCTCCTTTTTGAAGGATCGTACCCTTTGTTTTAGACACGAAGGCACGTATCCTCTACTTGTCAAATCAAAGCCGGTATCCCTCATGGCTCTGTGCTTGCCCCCCTCCTATATATACTATTCACCAACGACATTCCTATCCCGTCGAAAGATGTAAAACTAGCCCTCTTCGCAGATGATACAGCCCTTTACTCCAAACTCAATTCACTGCTACAGATTCGGAACAAGATCCAAAAGTCAGTTAACGACTTAGGAGCTTGGTTCCAAAAATGGCGTATCAACGTAAACCCGGAGAAGAGCTCCGCCGTTTACTTCGAACATAAACGACGCCGTCTCACTGCCACTCCGCCAATCAAGATGTTAGGAACTCCTGTCCCATGGCAAACAAAAGCCAAATATTTAGACGTCACCCTTGATGCAAGGCTCACTTTCAAGCCTCATATCAACTCGTACCGCGCGATTTTACATGGGTAGGCTCAACAGCATATTGGGCAGACACAGTAAAATGTCCCTCCGCAACAAGCATATCCTATATAAGGTCTGTATACGGCCCGTTATAGCCTACGCGGCCCCCATTTTCGCACATGCTAAACCCAACATTATATCATTTATAATGTTGGGTCTTCAAATGGTTCAAAATCTCTTCTGTCGTAGGGCCACGAACTCGTCCTACTATGTCCGTAACGCTGACCTCTACTGAGACCTAGAGCTCCCAAAAATCCAGCAGTTCCTCAAATCACTCTCTGAGAGATACTACAAAGCCTCAGGGTCCTATTGAAATCACCTCATTCGTGGGACAGCTGCCTATGCAGCCCCTCTTTACACCCGCTATAGTGTGCGCAGACTGAGAAGCTCTCTCTTGGACCCCCCCAACAAGCTTTCGGCTGACCTGAACTGCCTACTGACGGCTCAGGCCGAGCCTGCTTAACACATCTCTTAATCTGCCTTAGTTAGGCATACTTCTAAGCGGCTATCAAGCGGCGCTTGCGCCCTCCTTTCTGCCATGGAGAGTCGCGTCCGTTTACGACTTAAAGATCTCTTGTCAGATCGGTAAGCGAATCCAAAAGGTGGAGTTTAGTGGGCAAAAGTCTCCACATAACCACGCAGCCGGCTATGTTATTAGCCCTTATTTGCATCGGGCGCAAAAAAAACCCTCACTCAGCGCATCAATGACTACATTTTAATTGCTTGCACAAGTTCACAAACTCAAATTTACACATCCTTTGGATCCTATAGAAGTCTCTTGTCATCCCTTTCTAATATTTATACTCATCCTTGTCTTACATATACACCATTTCACTCTATCATCAAAATGTCCTTAACAAACATATTACTGCTATGTCTTATCAGTTATTATAACATTAAGTAAACATTAATCAAAAGTGCTCAAAGCCAATAAAATATTCCTAATAATTTATTTAAATCGTATTACATAGCCGATTACTATGTAATCCATGACTCTAAAGTTACTATAAATAACCATACTTTACTCAAAAATTATATTTTAAAGAAATGATGAATTCTAATATTCAATCTTTAAGAAACAATGAAAGAATTAATGGGATGTTTATCTCGCGTCGTCAGCATTAAGTAATTTTGCAAAGGTTTTGTGAAAAAATTCGAAATTGCTTGCAACACATTTCTATTTTCACACATTGAAATTCTTCATTTATATTTCATACAACGCCTAGCGGAAGAAAAGCACCGAATAAGCAAAGTCCGCCCATTGTAACCCTTAGATTAAGGTGTATTAATATGAAGAATAAATAAATGAATATAAAGTGTATTGTTACATATATTAATTATTTTACTATACGATGATTGTTTTATATGTAATTTGTTTGGTGCATGGCTTAGTTATAAGACTATCACAATATTTGCATATCGCTCATTTTGAATATTGAGAAAACATATACATCTTTGTGCAACGTGCAACTATGTTTTTTAAATAAAAAATATTATATCTACTTCTATAAAATGTAATAAATAATTTAATGCTAAACTATACGCAAGATTAAACAAAATAAATTCTTCAGAATTACGTTATTTCTTGAAATTTAGAATCTATTTTCAAGGAAACGCTGAAAGACGATACGCAAGTAACAGAAACCGGTTATTATAAAAGTAAGAAGACTTCCAAAACTTTATTTTCGATTTCTGTTTCTTTTCCTCATGTTTTGTTATTTTGATTTTGTAATTTCTTATTCATTCTCTCAATAAATATGTTATAGTTAAATCAATAACATGTAATCCTCTCATTATTATCATCATCATCAGCAGTCTTTTTGGTTAAGTTGTCGATAAAGGTCAAGAATGCCCTCATTTATGTGCGTGTGATACTAGACAGTTCACAAGGTATTAAAGCGTTATCGAATGCGCCCATACAAAGTGCACAAAATGCAAGCTTAATTCTCGGTAATCACGACCGCCGGCGAGTCTCCTGCCGTTAGACCAGCAACAAGGTGTGCCTAGTTTCATTGAACACGTCTTCTAGACGGATGAGTCGACATTTACTAGAAACGTCCTGAGGAACCGAATGAACACACGCAGTTATTCCGAGGTCAACCCGCACACTGTTCGACAAACCGGGCATCAAATCCCATGGTTGGTTCAAGTATGGGCAGGTTTATTTAAGGATCGGATACTAGTACCAGTGTTTCTGCTATAGCGACTTAACGAACAGAGATACCCAAACTTCATAAATAAACAGTTGGTTAACATTTAAGACGATCTATCGTTGGCTAAATATCGCCGTACATAGTTCCAGCATGATGGTGCACCTCCACATGTCGTGAGGTTCGTCCGTAAGCACGTGACCGAGCTATTTGATGATCGCTGGATCGGCAGATTACCACACCCTCGACCACCTTGCTCACCAGATCTGACCATTAGACTTTTTTCTGTGGGGGTATGGGCAAAAATGGGTTTTTAATCGTGAGTGTGATAGTGCTGACGAAATGCGCCATAGGTTCGTAGACGTTTTCAGCAAACTACGTGCGAACTGTGTCGTCGTGTCAGAAGACCCCACAATGATGCCCGCCTGCATGAGGAGACGCAAGGGCGATCCCAAATCTGCCTCGAAATATATGGGGCACAATTTGAGACGCATTTCATAAGGCCACGGAGGATTTGGTAAGCTATTTCATGTCTATTTTTTTAAATAACTTAGTACTTAACTGATATGATTAGGTACATAACTGAATACATCAGAATAATAAACATACCTACACAATGGATAAAAAAGGTCGTGATTCTATACTTGTTAAAATTTCATTTAAGTAAATTTTTCATTAGCAGGGAAACGAACCAGGTATTTGGTTTATCTAACCCGTGAATTCGAATTAAAGTGATTGGATGGAGACTAGCACAATGGTAAAATAATAGGTCAAGTAGATAAATTAGGTATTTAGACAAGTATCGTAAATTATTCGGTATTCGTTTAATCGTCAGTTGCGGCCCGCGCGAATTTGGCGTCCACGCGAACATTGACCCAATTGTGTGCTAATTTTAGGTATTTTACGTTCCCCTGCTGGTTTTATGTTTAATGTATTTTCGTGATATTTTTTTATGAAATTATTATTTCATTTTCTGTACTAACATGATGGAGCGTGAGTAAAGCTGGGAAAACGTTGTGAAAAGATGATTTTTTTTCTAACCCATCATTAAAGGTACCGTTATTGCTATCATCTGTCTTCATTTTCGGGAGCGTTTCACAAACACCCGGTTTTAAACGACGAAATGTAGTCAGCATTCTAGGCACTATAAGGTGAGGAGTAGAGAATATAACAGAGAATAGTTCAAGGTTATTGGGTTTAATATTTCGTAGCCTTTTCTAGTTTATAATTTAGTTAGTTGTAAATATTGTATGCAAAGAAATACGTTACATAAACAAAGACAAAAATAGCAAAAAAATATTTATAATGTAAATTGGAAGGAGTTTATTTATTTCATCTTTTAATTTCATCACCTATTACATTTGTTAAACTTTTGATTTAAACTGTTATTCGTCTTATATTCTTGAATACTTCTTCAATTTTGAAAAGGTCAACGAACTCTTTTTTAGCTTTGGGTATATTTTTTAATACTTTTAAACCAATAAATGTTCCATTATTTTGTGCTAATAATTTCAAATTTTAACAATAAGATAAGGGTGACAAATGAGCACACAGCCCAACTGATGATCTATCCACGATTACGAATCAAAATGAAGATGCTTTTTTACCACGGACCGTGGACTAAGATGAATGTCTCGTTACCAGTAAAAAGGGTCTCCGGTTCTCTAACACTATAATAGCGTGTTCTATAAGAGCGTGATCCTTCCCCGGTTGAGCCGACCCATTCTTGCTATAACTATACTACTAATATAGTTGCAGTCTACCGTCTACCGTGCGTCTACCATGTAATACTTAATTATATCCGCAGTAGGTCTCCATGTTCATAGTAAAAACCAAATAGTAGGCTAACTTTCTAAGAAATGTAAATAACACCGTTAATATGTGTGCGTGCCTAGCACATGCTAGTACAGACTCGTACGCACGAGCAAAGCACGCACACAACGACACTTGCTAAGTCGGGAAGATCGGGCCGAGTCTGGGACGCCCACCGCCGAATAATGTGATTTTAATTATAAGTTATATTTTTAAGTTTACGTTCCCGCGATGATTACGGGTAGTTTCGATTTTCAACAGTGTTTTTTTAATTCTTGTACTTATTATTTTGTTCCTTTTGTATATGCATTTCTATTGTTTTTCCATTATTTATAATACAAATAAATGTTATATAGTTATGTTTCTTTCACTGGTTTAATGGGTTAAGATTTATATATATTTTCTATGTAATTTATTTCGTTACTTACAAATCAAAGTTATTGACATCATCCTTTGCGTTATTTTGTTCAAGAATATTTTTGAATTTTTTTTGTCAAAATTATATAAAACTTGATTGCTTAACAATTTAAAGAACTGTTTCTATAGCACAAAAGTAAGTTAAAAAGGAAAAGCTTAATTGAAACGAGTAGTTATTTATGAGAATAGTCCTTCATTTCAAACTCGTCAGCGCCTCAAGCAGAGAAATAAGTTGAATGCGGCGAAGCGCAACTAGCAATGCTAGAGAATTGCAAAATTGTTAAAGTTGCAATTAGAACTAGAATTTTCGAAAACGAACACAAAATATTTTGTACTTGTGTAACTTTGTCAGTGAAAGAAATAAATATTTTAAGGTTTTGTAATATTACTACCGTATTATGTTTTTTTACTGCGGCAGCTATATTATGATTGTAGCACGAATGGATCGGCTTAACCGGGAAGGGCCAAGCTCTCTCAGAATATCAGCGTAAAATATCAGCTTTATGCTGTTGTGATTGTAGACAACCGGATATTCTTTATACTGGTAACGAGGCTTTCTATGTCAGTCCCCAGGGGTAATAAGGCATCGTCATTTTGATCCTTAACAGAGAAAGAGTCGTTGCCGGACCGCACTCGCAGCCGGTCATGTCCATTTTTACTATGTAAATATTTCTTATATTTACACTAGCACAACATTTGAAACAAAACTGATTTTACGGATTAATCAAACGAATCTTCGGGCTTAAAAAATTTAATCTTAAATTTTTTTAAGCCCGAAGTTTTCTTTTCTGATGTCGTAGTTAACCCAGGTTACATTCGGTTTTTAATTCATTATTTTAGTTCGATCAACGCAGAATAAGCTGGACTGTATCTTGAAGATTTACATTGGTATGTCCTGGGTTAGGTTAACATTTTACTAGTTATTTGATACCAAGATTGAGGGTATTGATAATTTAAAATTAAACGCGATAAAATCTGAAAAAGAGTTTCATTTTACCATCGTTAGTGGCAGTGAAAGAATACGTGCAGAATCATCTCATTGATCAGCATCTTAAGCGTCCTATTGATGATGGGATTTCTTCAGAAAAAGGGCTAGTGGGTAGAAAACCGTGTTAATAGCCTTCATGAATGCTGCGTCACACCCACTGGTACACGTATTTTTGTAGGTGATATAGGTTAACGATTTTCCTTGCGCTACTATCTTGCGGTTATTACTTCAACTAAAAAAATACAAAAGCGTATGTATTATTATAGCTTCCTTGTTTATGTTTATATAATTATAATATTTCTCCTACAGCTTCTCATTACTCCATGCTCGAAAATGATTTAAAGAAAGCAAGGTTTCTGTAAATAACTAGGACATATTTAGCCCCAGTTTACTATTTGTCAATAATTTTAAAAGTTAAAATTAATTTTAACATTACTTAACTATATATATGATTATATATAACCTATATACGTCCCACTGCTAGGCATAGGTTTCTCATTTCTGAGCGGGTTTTAGGCCAAGAAACGTGGGGTAGCGTCCCAATGCATGTTGGTGAACTTTACATGTTTTCGAAATATTTATTATTATTTCTCAGACTCAGTACTTAAATTTCAATTAACAATCCCGGCGGGTATCGAAGCTACCACCGCTCTTTGTCAATATATTCATGAAATTTTAATACTTCCCTGATTTATTATTTTAAAGTGAGGGACGGCAATTTGTAAAGTATTTTCCAAAAAATGTAGACAAAGATTAATAACTGAAACCGATTAACTGTGAGTTGGGCTTCAATCTCATAGGGTTTCGTACATATTATGATAGATTACCTTTATTGTAAAACTAGATTTTGAATTAGGTAAAAACTGTAAGTTTATTTTGATTATTTTGCTTACAAACTACTTAACCAGTGTTTATTATAGTTATTCTTTAAAAACAGTATATGATACATATTATATAAAAAAGATCAAAATCTACTAGTTAAATTTTTTAGATAAACCTCGTAGCAAAAACTTTCTTAAACTGACAAACTTAACGTCATTTTTGAATATAAACAATTAAAAAATATATTTTTACTCTACTTAGTGAGCTCTGAAAAACTTATGTAGGGCTAAGAAAAAAAATCTGCTCCTTTTTTAAATTGTATGAAAAAAAATCTACTTCTATATTCAGTTCTGGGTCAACATTCTACACGAAATATCCCAATATTAGGTCTGATACTTATTCCGCCTACAAGCTAGAGACTAAGAGTAAAAAAACCGACCAGCGGCAAAGCTTCTAAGAAGATGCAAAGCAAGCTAATATATACGCTTTAAAAGCTTTTAAGGAGCTTTGGCTCTGGTCGGTTTCCTTACACATATACTAGAGAACCGTGATATACGGATGGATAGACGGATAAACCGACAGACGGTCAAATAGAGATCAGATCAACAGACAGATAGACATACAGTAGAGTGACATTAATAGAGCTATCAGCATTAACAGCAATAGCATTTATCTTCTAGCATTAGTCTTTGGTTTCGTAGCACTAAAAAGAATATCCGTTTTTGGAACGGAGCCTTTAAAGTCTTAAAACTTCCAATTTTGTACTCGTCTTTCGCATCTGTATATTATAAGAGTCAAAATGATGAATTCAATCATCTACGTAAAATATTCTCCGCGGTACACATCTATGTTTCGTTTTTATTATGAATGCAACGTTAAAATTGCCATAAATTTACTACATACGACACATCTACTTGTACATACGAGTAATATTAAATTCTACACCATAAACTAACTTTATCACGGCGTAAAAAGATTGAATAAAGTTAAAAATAAAATTAATATCAGCTTGCACGAAAAATGTATTTGACAGCCTTTAGGAGTTAACTATGACCTTGTGTAAAGAGACCGGTTGTTTCAGCAAGCTGTTAACAAGCAAAGCAAGAAAATATTTGAATCACCTAAATCAAAGCGAATCATAATAAAAATATACATATAACTACAGAAAATTATTCATATCATGGATAAATCTATTGTATTAATAATTTTTCTTTTTGAAATAATTTATATTCCTTTCTTTGTTCTGAGAAATTAAAATATTTCGAAGATATATGTAGTCCACTAACACGCACTGTAGCAACATTGATTGCTATATAACTTTATAATTTGTTTTCCATCATCAATTTATATTTTCAATGACATAAATACAGTCGTCAAACGACGAGCCTGTCAAAAAATCTGCTTCAGATATTCTAACTTCAAGTCTTTAAACGTAAGTTATCTTGCTGTGATTTCGTAATGAAATAGAATATTTTTATTCAAAAGAAACCTTAATTTTCATTTATATTTTAGTTACTAAATGTTCTTGCCTTATTAAAAGTTCATGGATAGTAACTTTTTGTCAACTTCTGATAACGATTGTTAGTCTACGATTTTGTCAGTAACGGAATTTCATTAAGTTTATTTAGATATGACAATTTTTTGTACAAAACTGAAATTTCAAACAAATTTTTAGTACAACTATGTTTAGTGGCTGCTGCAGCTCATGTACTAACCAACTGACTTCAAAAAAAGGCGCCTATAGATGCGTTGCCACCCCTCAGTACTGTTATGGTAAGCCCCACAGACTGTATATAAACTGGCTCTCTTATCTTCAGACAAAGCAGTGCAAGCACTGTTATTTGGCGGCAGTAATAAGCACTGTGATATGTGATGATATGTGATCCTACCCCGACGAACTTCACGCAAATTTTAACTTTGTTATTCATATTTTAATGGCATGAAAATAATCTCCTGACCTATAAAGAAGTCAGATTTTTCTATATTACAGACAAACTCTTTAATTTTATTTATTCGTTTAGATTTTTACTTCAGAAACAAACAATGAATATATTAAAAGCCATCTTGGGTTGTTTGACTGATTTTTGTCTTATACAAGTGTTTTATGGGATTTATGAGCTAATGTAAATGATACAAGTTTTTACGAACTATATCGCATATATTAACTTTTTATATACCAGACGTTTCGAGCACTTTACAGCACCCATGATCACGCGGGACTGAGTTGTTCAACGTCAAATGCCATAGTTAACCGCGGTTAGCATAGATTAAAATTATTAATTTTTATTCCAATCTACGCGGTATGAACTTACAGTATCTTGAAGTCTTGCACTTGTTTGGTTGGGTTGGTTTTTTAATTTAATTAATTATATGGTCCCATGTTGATGGCAGCACCCAGACTTCTTCATCATTGAAATTAGGATGTTTTTTAATTTCAATAGCCTCGAGAGTCATCCCTGAAAGGGATCGGTGCTCTTTAGCGAGGATTTGTGGTCTATCAAATCTGATGTGGTAACAGGGGCGATCCTGTACTTGTTCACAGACTGCAGACTTCCCGGAGCTTCGATTTTTCACATCAGCTATATGTTCTTTAACGCGGGTTTTAAGTGATCTTTTAGTTTGTTCTATGTAGGAGAGACCACATTCACAATCAAGCTTGTACACTTCTGTATCTTGCAGAGGAACATTACACTTGACTGATGGTAAAAACTGACCAATCTTCTTCGGCGGCTTGAAGTATGTTTTAATGGAAACGCGCTTCAAGATGTAGCCAATCTTTTCAGTGTCTCCTCTGACATACGGCAGTACAGCAGTTACACGCTCAACTGTGGCCGGTTTCACTCGTTCACTGTGACGTAGGCGCGGGACCTGAAGTTTGTTGTCATGCAAAACTTGCTTGACATGTTGGAGCTCGGCTGCCAGGTGTTTACAGTCACAGATCCCGCGTGCTCTCTGAAACAAAAATTTACCTGTACTACTAGTATACGATAGTTCGTACTGCGTAGATCGTAACAAAGATTAATAATTTCAATCTATGTTAACCGCGGTTAACTATGACATCTGGATGTTGAACATCTCTGTCGCTCTCGTGATCATGGTTGCTGTAAAGTGCTCGAAACTTCGGGTATATAAAAAAGTTAATTTATGCGATATAACTCGTAAAATCTAGTATTATTTAAATGTGTAGTGTTAGCGTATATATAAGAAATCATAATGCAAATAAGCTCACAGTGCACCAATTAAACATACGGATTTTGCCACTGGGAACTAAGTACGCATGCCTCGATACTAATGTAAATATGACCCTTCCTCTCTCGGGACTGGTCATTCAGTTCAACATATGAAATATCGCAACGTTGTGTTATTATTTCACACTGGCAAACGGTACTTGCCCTGTCATGCATTTCGTTCTTTCTCATTCTTGTTGAAAACATAGTATGCTGCAGTTAAAGTATGTAAACATAGTCTAAGCTACTAAACACATTCTTAGAGAGAGATTTTAATAGAATGTTCTTTTGCCCCCTCTCCTATAAAAAAGTGTTTGTTGCTCTTACTACTAAAAGCTATATTGATTGTTTATTAATACTTAAATCCTTTTCTTTCTTCTTCACAAAGGTTTAAAAGATATAGCCTATATAAGTCAAAAAGTATAAATTTGCACAATTATATTTGAACAATACGGTTATAGAAAACCAATAGTTCTGTAAATATTATGTAATAATCTGTATGGAATAAAACCATTCTAATTTATTCTATCCTATTTTTCTATAATCGCATCGGGGGTAAATTATAGTGTGCAGAGTTAGACACGCATCAAGCACCTCAAAGTTTCACACGGCGAAATGAGACGCGACGCAGCAAGTCATTCTCTACTAAATAAAATAAAAAATACTTTACTAAACAAAGACCAAAAAAGAAAAAATACCTAACTAACCTACCTAACCTAACAGCTCATGAGCACCTGCAATCAACTTCTCGTTTTCCCGTCTGGGGACTAAGATGGAGTGCCTCACAATCTGTAATTATGCTGGATCTCTATACCTTCAGACTGTAATGCATAGTGTCAGTACTACTTGAACTGCTAATTTAAAACTGAGATGTTTAGATGAGTATGTAGTAAGTTTCAAGAAAATTTGTAAGTTGTGTATTACCCTATTTTATCCGCTTAGTTAACCTTATAGATAACATCCCAAAAACATATCATAATTTAAAAACACACACTTTTCAACGCTCGGAGTCGGCGATATATTATAAGATGTAACGGTTATATAAAAATAATATATTTCGTCGTATTTGACAGTAAAAAGTATTTTATTAAACAATTTCTGTTCATTATGTCTACTTGCCTTAGACAAAATAAATATTTCATTACATTACATTCGAGTCTTAAATTTAATTTCTTCCTTTGTTAAAATTTTCGTTTCAAATTTCATCGATATTTTAAGTGAGTTTTTTACAAATTGAAAGCCAGAGGAACGATTTAATTAAAAAGGGAGGGTTCAGATTTCATTCATCCCGATTAGGTTTCCCTAATTCGGCTTTTACAAAGATAATTTAATGTCCAAATTAAATATCTATTCTGCTGAACATATGCCTACCCAAGGAAAGCCACAAAGCACGATCGTAAGCCACCTGCATCCATTGACTTGCTGCATATCTTACGCGTTCGTCACTTCATCTACTGAAATATTACAGCGTAATTTTTTGGTCGTCCTAAAAATATTAGCTACTACTATCACTAATATTCCTTTTAACCACTCCAAGTAAGCTTAAAATGTTTTTATTAGAAGTGGTTCACGACAGTAGTCCTTTTTAGTTTGTGGGCGGTTGCATCGTGCCATTAGGTTACTGACATAAAACTAAATTGCATATATTAAAAAATCTCTTCAAACATCCGATGTAACTTATAAACTAGATCGATCGCTGGCCAACAATAGTTGGTCGAAATGTTGACACGTACGGTGGAGTTTTATAACAAATGTTTACAATAACCTCATTGGCTGCATCGATTATAAATTATAATTTACGGTTATAAGCTGGAGGCACCAATGAAGTCGTTATAAAATTATAAATGCTCATTAACCTCGTCTACGGTGGTGCAGGAAACCTGCATGTTTGAGAAATATAATTGAAAAATACAAGCTTTGCCAAGATCACTATCACACATTGGGCAGGATATTCATGGTAACAATTTCAGATTAACAGCGCCTTTATGTCGTAGCAGCAACTTTCTTACTTTAACTTACTTAAAAAATAACGTTCTCTATTCAACCGTATGTTTTATGCGTATATACATTAAGTATCATTGTCAAATGTGAACCGGTTTTGGTGATTCTTGATCTATTCTATATTCTTATTCTTCTCATATCTTTATCATATATCCATTTATTCATTTCTGATGCAAATCTAAGCCTTAGAGTCAGTTCATACCGAGACATGACGCGACGACGGAATATTGTGATACAAAATAGAACTTTATTTACTACACAAAATGATACGCATTATATCGAGGTCATTAAAAAATACCCGTACTATTATTTATTCTGTGGCTGCCTCGGGATGCCTCATCTCGCGTGGCGTAGTGCGGCACGTCACGACCTAACGGTGCTTCTTTGGAAGCGCAGCGTGAAAGTGTGGTATGCTGCCAGTGACTTCACAATACGCCTCGCGACGTCGCGATGCACTCCCGGCGGTGCGCTGCGCCGTGCGAAACTACTGGCCTCCTCAGTTATCGTCGCGTCGCGTCATGTCTCGGTGTGAACTGACCCTTTTTTTACAAAACATCTGTTCGTTTTCGGGTCAAGGTGATTGTGATTGCTATTCTGTTTTCGATACAATATTAGACTGCTTGACTGCTGAATGTTACTTATGGCCGCCTCAACCAACATATTTTTCTTCACTGCTTTATCATATTTAATAAATTTCATACATATATATGTAAGAAAAATACCGCCGAAATCATGATTATTGCCAAGCAGTAGAAACGTCGAGGCGTACATAAAATTAACACAATATGTAGCACACAACAATCCTTATATGATCCATTTCTTATATGAATCGGATGAAATGTTGTATTTAGATAATTTACTTTCTCAGTGCAGAAAAGCAAAGTTCAGCAGCCCAGGTACTATTTATATTAAATTAATATGAGATTACATTTACTATTATGTAAGAAAAGTAAATTTTTTGTATCAAATTTGGACGCGATTCAGGAAATATGTTTATTATTTTTTATATTTAGAATACTGAATACATTCTAAATATAAAAAGAATAAACATATTTCCTATTCAATTATGTATTACACTAAGCAAAATTCACTGCTGAACATAAGCCTCCTCCATATATTGCCTCATATGGATGTTAGCCGTAGTTTCCATGGTTGGCAGATATTTTAGAAACCGCAGCTTTTGTGTTATTAATTATTATTATAGAGTTGTTATCAGGAAGTTCCTGCTACGTGCATAATTCTGCTGCGAACGGGATTATATGGGTTTTAAAAATAATTATACTCATTTATAATTTTTTTTAAAGTTCCAAGGTTACAGTAAGTGCAGGTTGAAAAAAGCTTTGAAATGATAATACTTTTTGTTCTAAGTATTAACAAGATTTTATTTTGTTGCGTGTTAATACATATTTAACAGTAAAAAGTACTGTGTAATTTGCAGATATCTATATTATTTTATTATGTGGCCAAAATTAACCAGACGAAAGACTTAGTGTAACAGCAAAACGGACGAAAATTTTTATTTGTGTAGCATTGGGTTACAAACGAGCACACAGTCCATGGTAAAGGATCATCCACATTTATCCTCAATTAAAAATCAAAATGCAAATGCGTCGTCACCCCTGAGGACTAAGATGGAATACCTCGATTCCAGTAAAACAGGCCTCCGGTTCTCTGCACTCACCATACTAAACACAGCAGCATAAGGCTGCTATTTTACGCTGGTATTGTGTGGGAACGTGATTCTGCCCCGGTCGAGTCGACCCATTCAGGTTACAACTAAAAATAATAATTGTTATTAATATTTATATTATAATAATAGTAATTATTATTATTATAGCTTCAGC
>DWHP01001006.1:0-17246 GCA_018247895.1 Parnassius honrathi
CCATAGTCATCTACATCTATCCTCAATTATGAATTAAAATGCAGATGCGTTGTCACCCGTGAGGACTAAGATGGAATACCTCGTTTCCAGTAATAAGGGTCTCCGGTTCTCTACAATCACCATGTGAAACACACCAGCATTAAGCTACTATTTCACGCTGGTATTCTGTGAGAGCGTGGTCCCTCCCCGGTCGGGCCGAGCCATTCGTACTTCAACTATACTTCTAATATAACTGCAGCATGGCTCTACCACGTATCACGTGTTGTAGGTGCAGCTACGCTGCAGTTATATTATAGCTATAGGAAGAAAGGGTCGGGTCGACCGGAGAAGAACTACGCTCTCACAGAATACCAGCATGGAATGGCTTGTTGATGCTGCTGTTTTTCGTATTGTGAGTGAGCTGGAGACCCTTTTTACTGGAAAGGAGGCATTTCATCTTGGTCCCCGGTGGATTCTTATTCTATAAAAATTGATAACAGTTTGACGGTATATATTTATAAATAGCTATAAAATATAAATAACTAAAACATTCTAAACCTGATAGCAATGTTTTTATTTAAATGTTAATGTCTAATTATATAATAATTAATATTTTTTTTAAATACCAAAAGGCTGATTCATAAGTGGTTACGACTTTCTGCACATTTACATGTAATTAATAATGATATTTAAGAAGATTGTTTTCATTCCCTTTGGTAATTATTACTACTACCCATAATTATATGCATTTAATTACATTTTTAGTAACGGTCAATCATTACATTTTTTCGTAACTAAAATATTGTTTTTGAGTATTGTAATATTCATAAATAAAATTACGTATAAATTAATCAACGTATACGTGAAGAGTTGTAGTTTTTTTATGAAAATATCATATATATATATTACGTAATTTATAACTTACATAATATACAAAATTACATATTTTTATTCACCAACGATCGACCAAGATTCGACTCAATATTAAGTAATTATGGGGAATTATTTAACATACCCAGCTCATGAATATAATCTACGCAAATTATAATATTTTGTAACTTATATACACACTCTATACCTATTAGTAGAGTATACTTTTATACAAATTTCGAAAACGAAATTTTCCATGTTAGTCGACCTAGGTGATAAACCCCAAGTACAGTCGCAAGTGTTTTACTCTATTTTTGAGAGTTTCGTACGGTGAGTGTAGAGATCCACAGACCCGTTTTACTGAAAACGAGGCATTCCATCTTAGTTCTCAGGGGTGACAACGCATCTGCATTTTGGTTCATAGTCGAGGATAAATGTATGTGTCAGATAAGGTGTACTGTGTACTCGTTTGTCACCCTAATTCTACAAGTCTATAAAAAACGTAAAGTTACAGTGGTGATTTTGAGTGAGTAATTTAGCCCGTAAACACCTGCAACCAACTTCAAATAAGGGAGGCTACATACACGTTGTCAACTCTCAGAACTCAGATGAAATGCTTCATGGCCCTCAATAATACAGTTATCCTATACCCGTGAAACCGCCACACAGCAGTGCATACTGATATTTAGCGTCAGAAATTGAAAGAGGTAGGCTTTTCACACAATAAGTGTGAAAAACGATCACACAGTTCACCTGATGGTAAGTACATGTTGTGGCCCATAGACATCTACATTTATCCTCGATTAAGAACCAATACGCAGACGCGTTGTCACCCTTGAAGACTAAGATGGAATGCCTCGTTTCCATTAAAAAAGGATCTCCGGATCTCTACACTCACCATACGAAACACAACAGTACAAGGCTGTTATTTTACGCTGGTATTCTGTGAGAGCGTGGTCCTTCCCCTGTCGAGCCGACCCATTCGTGCTACAACCATAATATAGCTGCAGCGTGGCTCTACCAGGTATAAAGGGTTCTCAACTAGATGGACTCCTATAAAGAAAAGAGCTCCTAGCAGCCGATAATTTGGATTGGTCACATTATAGTGCGGCACTTGTACAGATACTTATACAGGTGGTAAAATTAAAACTTTTGTACAACCAACTTCAATACGACCGAATCAATGTATCCGAAGTAAAATAAATACGCATTATTTAAGGATAACTCGAAAACTACTGGTCAGATCTGGATCAAATTTATATGGCCTACACGAAAAGCATCAGCTTTCAAATAAAAAAAAATCATCAAAGTCGGTTCATGCAGTAAAAAGTTCTTAAGTAACACACGTAAAAAATAAAAAGTCGAATTTAATACCGATAAAAATGGGATCACAGACACTTCTATAAAATCTTATTTCAGCTTCAGTTTTTATTTTACAATCGACTAATATAAAGTTTAGTTAGCTATTGCCCTAAATACAAATATAATAAGGAAAGGGCAGTCACAAAAATATTTGTTTTAAAATTAATAATCCCACACCGACATTGTTGCGGTCAGCCTACAAAAATTATTTTTATGTAGGATTTACAGTAACGAAGGGGAAAATATATTAGAAGTGATCATCATTATTTTTATTACAGCACTTCACAAGTCCACTGCTGAACATAGGCCTCCCCCAAGGAATGCCATAAAGCACGGTCCAGAGCGACCTGTTTCCATCGACTTCCCACATGTCTTACCAGGTCGTCACTCCTAGTGAGGGTCACCCTACATTTCGCCTACCGAGAGAGCTACCACTCAGGAAACTTCTTACCCCATCGGTCGTCGGTTCTTCGAGCTATATGGCTGGCCCATTACCACTTCAGCTTACTACAGTCCTGCATGTTTGTTGGGCTATTCATCACGCAGAAAAACTCCGAGCATAACCCTCTCCATAGCTCGCTCAGTGACCTTGAGCTTTGAGCTTGAGCCTTGACCACATAATCCAGTGGGTGTCTCAAGTGGTGACAGAGGGAAACAAGCAGAAGATGGACAGCAGCATCTTTCTGATAGCAACAATATTACAAGCGTGGCAGTACACTCCCCATGAGTAGAGTTATTTGAATTCAACGTCAAATAACTAAAATATGTATATTGCTGACGATACTTTTAAACGCAAAGCTGATATTATTGTAGGATATTCGAATAGCGAATGGATGGACGTCAATGAAGTGAATTGGCGAAAAAAATGTATCAGACTGGGAAAGAGGATGACGAAAAGTACAAAACATACAATGCTTTACGTAAGATTTCTGTATCAATCTCAGACCAATAAAGAAAGAAAGACGGAGCGTCAAGCTAACCTGAAATAATACTAGCTGAGTTGTCCTTCAAACCGAAACACAGTTGTGTGAATTGCCACCCGACGGTAAGTAGGTGGCGTAGAACTAAACGGAATACTAGGCCAGAAGGGAGGCCCACCGTCTAGTAACTACTACCTACTGCTTACACTAAGTATTTTACATGGTAGAGCAATGGCTGAATTAGTGCATTTCTGGGTATTTGCGGGGTCAATGATTATCGATCGAATTTGCGAGATCTCGCAAGTATAGGTAAATGCTACATCAGCTGAGCCGCTTATTGAATATTGCGTGAGAAACAAAGAGGTATTTATACTTATGATAAAATTAAAAATCTGTAAGTATGTATTTATTCTTAACAACAATTTATTGCATTTAATTAAAATGAGGCATAATTAATTTATTGAACCGACACAATGAAAAAATTAAGTTAAGACATTTTTTGTTGAAAATGTTCACGAAAATAACATAAAGAATCAGTATTGTCTACCAGACTGCTTCGAATGTGCGATGCTAAATAGCTTGCAACAGAAAAAGCCCTTTCGGCTTCCATATTTTTGTAGGCGAAATAAATTTAGGGGCATTATATGTCAATGTCAAATATGCTTGCCCATCGACCCTCCCGATTCAAACAGAGTCATTTCTTTTTTAATTATGAACTCAGTTCAGCCGCTGAACCCACGATCGCATTTTAAATTTATGGTCACGGATTTCATCAAAATTATGTACTGATTTTACAAATATTTTATAGACATCTATTAGAGTTTTGAAGATTGAGGATGATGATGATGATAATGTTCTCCAGACCAAATTTCGGCCATGACAGCCAGATTCAACGAAGTCTAGCCATCCGTAGCAAAAACCGTGTCAAAACTAAGTTCAACTTATTGTAAGATCACGCACTCACGTACCCAAATGCATCTTAAATCATTTACAACCTAAAACACGGCTTTTGGTGTATATTAACGGACAATTAAAGAAAGAAAGAAAATAGATGGGTGGACCTCCTGGTACAAGGCTTATGATACTTTTGCTCTCTATGATAAAACCTTACTTCCTTGAAGATTCACTTTTCTCTTCTAAAAAAAAGTGAACATTATTAATATGTGTGAAAACTGGTAGCGGTCACTGAGAGGTAACTCTAATGAAGTCAACGTTTCGTCCCCCTTGTGTTTTAATTCAAAGCCCCGAAAACTTTTATCTCTAATTACAAAATCGTTTTCAATGCATAAAAAAGTGCATTACAGTGGACGTTATAAATGACAAGCTCATGGAAACTGTTCGTGTAGACGGTGCTAAGTTCTGCAAGACCCATTGCAGAAGTACACAAAAACTCTCCAATCATGGCAGTTAGACAAGAAATTAATCTGCAGTCTTCAGTTAGACAAATCTCCAAATACATGTGGCGAGACTCATGTTATGTGAGCAACATTTCAAACTTTTTGGTAATAAATATTTTTACTTCTACTTTTAAGTTTTTGGACATATCTTTATACGAATTTATTTCATAACATCATAGGTTTACCTGCAATCTCGAGGCTGTGTCGCAGTTTATACCTTACACAATCAAGGCATTAGATAGCCTTTACTCGCGAAAGTAACCATTTTTATTGCCAGTAGAAGGGAAATCATTTTATTGGCTTAGTTGATGGTGTCTTTATTTCAATATAGCGTTGACGTAACTTTTCAATATTGTGAAAAGGAAACAGTTAAGTTAACAATAAAGTCATGTTAAGTAAGGGTTACAGAAATTGATAGTCAAAAGTCAATTATCCTGATAATATTACCAAGATTTTTATAGTTATCACTTATAGAAACATTGCATCATTAAAATCACTTTTTATATAACAACGTCCTGCAGACCAAATTTCGGTCACGGCGTCCAAGCTCATCGGAGACTAGCCATCGACGCGGGATAGGATTATAAGTGGCCAAGTGTAAGCGCAAGCACGGGTGCACTCTCTATTCCCTCATTCTCATAATCCGATGGGACGGTAAACCGATATATCAGGAGAGAGATCAGGCGCAGGACCAACGGCTTTGCGTGCTTTCCGAGGCACGGGGGTGAGACACCGCCAACTTCCTGACTCTGGACCGCTACTGAGAATTACTTGACGGAAAACTCAATAATTGATTTTTTGGCCCGACCCGGGATTCGAACCCAGGACCTCATGATCAGCAGTCGCACTAATACAATCACTAGGTCAACGAGGCAGACAGTTTTTATGTAATAGTATAGTTACAAATTTACCAACAGCCAGCTTGTGCTCACTCCTAAATAGTAAGACGAAATGCTTTAAAACCTGAAATAACAATAGCTGACTTGTCCTTCATACCGAAACACAGCGGTGTAAGTTGCTGCTTGGTGGAAAGAGGGTGGTATAGACCCACACGGAATATTAGGCTGTAAGGGAGGCTCACGGTCTACTAACTACTTACACTAAGTAGTAAGTAGTACTTTATTATAATGTTGGCGTCTAACCTACTGTAAATAATATTATGTACGGCGTTTGCGGTTAAACAAGAACCGTTCATGATACTGTAAACTACACTAAAGAAAGGTGTCCTCTTGTTTGTTTGTTTTAACGGGTGCATGTCACGACAGCCGTTAAGCTCAGAAAATCACAACTATGAATAAATATTCGCAATGGGAGGTAAGTATAACCTGAACTGAACCAAGGCTCACTTGTCTTAGGTTTTAGTTTAAATAAAAATATTTAAAAAAATAAATAAAGACAAAAATTTTCGTATAACTATAGGGGGATTTATATTTGATATTTATGATTTTTCTGGTAAGAGAGGCAGGCAGTCTATTGCCGCACTTTAACCAGCGCCGTGCATTGTGTCGTTCTTTGCGGGATTCCACCAAGTTCAACAGTGGACTCGTGATGGGTTGTAATGACGATGATGATGAAGATGATTGTGGTTCTAATGACAATTATGATGAAGATTGTAATGATTATGATCATTTTAATTTTCTATATTGACGCATACACAGTCACGGACGCTTGGGTGATGCAAACTTTAGACCTTGAGTGGTCTAAGGCTGCAAAGTACTCGAAATGTCGATTATAAAATGAGTTAATTTAACGCGAAACTAATGTTTTACTATGCTCAATGTTTTAATGATGACTGTATTTGTATGGCCTTTGTAACAAGTATGTGTGTTTGTCCTGGTACAATTTATGTTTACAAACTGCCTCTACGATACAGGAAATATCCAAGAGTATGTTTAAAAAAACTATTTTATACATTCTCCTAACAGATACGTCTTAAAATGAACATTGACGAGACATACAACATGTACAACACGCCCAAGTCACACCTATTCTGATAGTTATTGGTAGCAATGCAGTGCAAATTTGTCCGGCTCAGTAAGTCCAACTTCAATCGAGAGATCAATCGACGGATTCAACTAAGTTTTCATCTTGTCGACACATCTTGTCGTGTATTAAAAATTGAAAACAAAATTGTGCAATCAGTGCGTGTCCAGTAATGACTTATGGATCTGAGACTTGATCCTTCACTGCTAGCCGTTCCGATGCTCGAGGTCGCTCAGCAAGCTATGCTCGGGGTTTCTCCGCGTGATAAATTTAGAAATGACAATAACCGCAGCAGAACCAGAGTAACCGAAATAGCCCAACGAATTAGTAAGCTGACGTGGTAATGGGTCGGCTATATAGCTCGAAGAACCGATAACCGATGAGGAAGAGTGGTTCTCGAGTGGCAGCCTTATACCGGTAGGCGAAGTGTATGGCAACATCCCACCAAATAGAGTGATGACCTGGTAAGATATGCAGGAAGTCGATGGAAGCAGTTGGCTCAGGGCCGTGCTTTGTGGCATTATGATTATTATTTATGATGGTGATGACGATGATGGTTAAATTTTTTCTAATATATTCTAATATTTTATAAGCAAAAGAACAAACTTTCGCTACTACTCAAAGCTCATAAAGCAAGCCCGAGCATTCTTAAAACAGAGGTACCTACAATTTTCTTAAGAACAACGCTGAAATGTACGACAAAGAGCATACGCGAGGAAAAGAGCTAAGGTGTTTTCTATTTAAGAAAGAAAAATATTCTCATCGAAATGTTTCTTTGTTTAAAAGTAATAAAGTTACATCCTATATACGTCCCACTGCTGGGCACAGGCCTCCCCTCGTTTCTGAGAGGGTTTAGGGCAAGAAAGTGTCCGCCGCTTTCTTTGTTTAATCACCTTTAAATATTACCGTATTATCGGACATTATGAGATAGTGAATAAGAAACTTTTTTTATAAAAGACGAGGCATATGAGCATACGGTTCACCAGGTTGTACGTGACTATGTCGTCCATGAACAACTGAAACACCAGGGGACCAGCATTGCAGATGGGTTGCCGGCCTTTTAAAAAGGAGTAGGCTTTTTTCTTGAAGGTCCCTAAGTCGTATCGGTTCGGAGCAATCGCTGGTGTTAGACGATTCCACAAGAATGTTGTACGAGAAAGAAAACTTCTTGTAAATCGTACAGTAGTGGACCGCCGATCATCCAGATAGTACGGATGATATCGCGAGTTCCGTCGCGATGTGCGATCGTGAAATTGAGCGGCTGAAATTAGTCCGAACAATTTCTCAGAGCACTCCCCGTGGTAGATTTGATAAAATACGCAGAGAGATGCAAAAAAATCTTTTCGCAGTGCCAGTGAATCAAGCCGAACAGAAAGAGAGGAGTCGGCGACGATTCGAACCGTTCAGCATGGAGTGCGATCAAATGGAATGCTGGCACAGGGGACACCCAGCCCAGAGACGGGAACAGTATTCCATGTGGGGCCGAGACTATGCCTTGTAGATTATCTAATTTAAGAAAGAAAATGAGATGACTCATGTAATCGTGGGAAATTCGTGGGAAGGGTGATCGCTAGCAGGCTATTTCTTATTTGTTTTGTGCTGTCAATTGTAACATACATGATTGTAAGCTATTATTTGAAGAAAATAGTCCCGCTGGATTTCTTGCTAGTTCTTCCCAGGACGGAAGTTTTTTTTGCGAATCAGTGGTAAATTAAAAAAGTGACTTTCAGTAACTTTCAATAAGTGTTGCGTAATTTATATTGAATAAAAAAGTTTCTAATTAATTAGTATTATACGTATTTTCGTAATTGTTATCGTAGTGACATATCACCACGACACCGTAATATATACGCAGTCCACAAAATATGCGGACGCTGTGGCCCATACATCCATTACAACCTGTAAAAGTTCTCTGCTGAACGTACGACTCTCCCATACGGAGAATTTGCCACAGTGGCACGGTTGGCAACCGCAGTTTTTTTAATTATTTTGAGTTATCGGGAAGATGCTGAGACACACATAATTAGGAATCAAATTGTACATACACTATCGTCTAAGAGACCCTGAGAACTAAGATGGAATTCATCTACTCTACATACTCTCTAGCCAGTAATTAAAGCCTTTATGTCCGAGTTACGTGTGATTGGTGGAAACACTTCGACTTGTCACAGAAGTCCTAAGGTTCCAACTAAAAACCAGCGCTGCCTTTGCAGCATTATGCTGAGTTGGAGACCTATTTGTTGTCAAATTTTATCTTTAAATTCTTTTTTTAATTTTAACGTCAATGAAAGAGATCCTGAGAGAAAACTTAAGTACACCGACAGGCCAGAGTAGACCTCTCAGGCGCAATCGTACAAGGAGACCCGACCTCAGATAAACTAGGAAGAGGGTTGGACGAAGAAGAAGAGAAGAGTTGTAGCACGAATGGGTAGGCTCGACCTAGGTAGAACCACGCTCTCGCAGCATACCAGCGTAAAATAGCAACTTAATACTGCTGTGTTTCGTATGGCGTGTGTAGAGAACCGGAGACCTTTTTTTATGGATCGAGGCATTCCATCTTAGTCCTCAGAGGTGACAACACATCAGCGATTTGATTCTTAATCGAGGATAAATGTATATGTCTATGGGCCACAGCATCCACTTACCATCAGATGGACTGTGTGCTCGTTGGTCACCTTCGTTCGATAAAAATAGCATAGCAACTAGGAGACAATCTATAGACAGGTTTGTTTAGCAGTGGACTTTTATACATTATTAAATGAATGTGTTCGGTGTAAACATGGTGCACAACACAAGCAACGTGGCTCTTCTAACACACAAAAGCAAGTTACATAGATTCATAAGGATCGCCTCTGATTTTTTTTATAGGATAGGGTGACAAACGAGCACACAGCCCACCTGATGGTAAGTGGTTGATGCGGCCCATAGACATCTTACATCTATCCTCGATTACAAATCGAAATGCAGATGCGTTGTCATGCGTGAGAACTAAGATGGAATGCCTCGTTTCCAGTAAAAAAGGTCTCCGATTCTCTACACTCACCATACGAAACACAGCAGCATTAAGCTACTATTTTATACTGGCATTCTGTGAGAGCGTGGTCTTCCTCGGTCGAGCCGACCCATTCGTGCTACAACTCTTCTCTTCTTCTTTGTCCAACCCTCTTCCCAGTTTAGCTGGGGTCGGGTCTCCTTGTACGATTGCGCCAGAGAAGTCTACTCTGGCTTGTAAGAGTACTCAGGTTTTCTCTCAGGATCTCTTTCTGCATGTTTGACCACCAGGTGGCACGTGGTCGTCCTCTTCCTCGCGGACGGTGAGGAATATTCAAAGCTATACGTATTGGATGGTCATCATTTCGCCTAAAGATGTAGCCGTACCAACGGATTCGACTTTCTTTTAGCTTTTAAGCTATAGGTGCTACCTTAAATGATCCTCCGATGTATTCATTTCGTACTCTGTCTGGTCGGGTCACAGCTCCCGCCCATTCGTGCTACAACTATACTTCTAATACAACTGCAGCATGACTCTACCACGTATGAAATTTTACGGATTGTTGATAATTTAATAGAAAGGAGACATAAATAAAAATACAGTTATTTAAATGTGATATGTAACAAAAGCAAACTTATTCCATAGAATTTTTTTTACATACATCATGACACACAGAATTGAAATTTATGCTGACTGATGTCATTCAATGTTAGAGAACACTTACGAATCCTATTTTAAACTTTAGTTTTCTACCACACTGACACGTTGGTAATAAACCTTGCTAATTCTCATTAATATAGGCCTCTGAACTAGAAATGTTTACTTATTGTAAACAATAATCACGTTTCAATGTAACATACAAATTAGCTGCAATATGGCGTCACTACCCCCTATATTGATGCACCATGCGGGCTCTATCAGCGTATCGACAGGGGGGTAGGTTCTCCCTACCCCAACCCGATGCCACCTTATCTGCGCCGATCAATAAAACTCATGGAAAACTACCAATACGAAAAGCCAACTAGGCGCCTAAAATATCCAATGATTTTTGGGTATATTACGAGGTACACTGAAAGTGTAGAGTAACTCACAAATACAATAATTTTATTTAAACTGTTATATTTACTGCTTAACAAAGTTTTCTCTATTAAATTTTAAATACCATTGATCTGAGGGCAAGTTTTTCACGTGCTGGTTGAAAGCTCTCATGGTTTCTTCTTGCTCTGTAAATGTCAAAACTCACATCAAATCTTTGATACTTAGAAAAATAAAAAATTGCATAGTGCGAGGACTGTGTGTGAGATAGGTCACGAGCTCCACCTTTACAGGAACCAAAAATGACTTTGTCTTGTTCGCAGTATGCTCCGAAGCATTGTCTTGGTGCAATAGAATGCGACTTCTTGTTTGTTTTTCCCTAACTATTTTAAAGATACCGTAGTTAATTAAATGGTTATTTACAATTCAGCATTAACTATATTTTGTTCATGAAGTGGGATCGTGCGGAACACAGTACACAGGAACGGACCACAGTACACATGATCCGTCCGGAAGAAAAAACGCCAATAATTTTTTTCCTACGCCTCTTGCCTGCCTCAATTTTGTTGGCTTACTGTCTCCTTTGGAACAAAAACAACAGTCTTTTGTAAGACTGTTGTTTTATTTCTTTTTATATCCATGTTCATCTCCTGTTACAATGTATTACACAGCAATCTTAACACCAATCAGCTCGACCCCGTTTTTATCTGTGGTGAGTTCATGAGGTGTAATATTTTTAGAATTTGGCTCATATCAATACACAAATGTTCTCGAATCTCGCTGGTTTTCTTCAGTTAGTCGCTTGACAGTAGTTCTGACACAATTTCCAGTCAACCTTCACGAATTTCGTCACGGAGAGAAACGCGGCCGCAGTCAAATTCTGTACCTTAGGGTGCTTAAATAAAGTACTTCGCTTCTAAAAGCATTTTGAAGGCGAGCATTACAATCTTGAGGAGAGAGTGAACTGTGAAAAATCTAAAAAAATTATCGCCCTAAAAGCTTTTCGTTTTAATTTCATTTTTGTTACAGATGACGAATTTCTGCTTGTGATAAAAACAACTGTTACCCGACTTCCCGCCAAAAATTATTTTAATCAATATTATGAATTTCTTGTATAAAACATAACATTCGAAATTCGTATACTTATGAGCGGCCAGGACCGCAGTATTTTCATTGCGCCCTTTGTAATAAATTATTATTTCATCACAGAAATGACTGCCCCGACCTTTAGTCTAAATCAGTCCTGCTGAAAGCTGATTTCAAAAGTCTCAAAAAACTAAAAGTACTAGTAGAATTAAGTAACTATTAGTATTAATGTGTTAACTTCAGAGTGTAAAATTATTTCGTTCTTTTTAATTCTTTGAAGTCTGTTTTAACTTTTAATTTTAATTTTGTACCTTTTAACTAAGGAATATCACTATCTCAATTTTGTCACCTGGCATTTTTTCTCCAAATTCGTATATTATTTTACAGAACACTTACAAACAAATACACAATTCAGCTAATGGTAAGTAGAAGCTGTGGCCCATAGACACCTACATCCAGCCTCGATTAAGAATCACAAGGGAATAATTCTTTTCTAGTGAAGAGGGTTTCCGGTTCTCTACACTCACCATAATATGAAACACAGCAGCATTAATTTGTTATTTTACTCAGATATTCTGTGAGAGCTTGGTCCTTCGCCGGCCGAGCCGACCTATTCGTGCTATAACCATAATGTAACTGTAGGATGGGTCTACTACGTTAAAATATATAGGCCGCATATAAAGACCACTTCCATAGTATAACTTATTTAATAAAAAAATAATCATTATAATTGTCAAATCATTATAATCTATCCAGAACCAAGACGGAATGCCTGCTAATCTACACTCACCATATTCTTACGGCACACAGCAGCGTTAAGTTGCTTTTTTACGCTGTTATTCTGTGAGAGCGTGGTCCTTCCCCGGTTGAACCAACCCATTCATGTTACAACTATACTGATATACTTTATCCAATAGTCTGTTTATATAATATGTAGTTATCACTATATAAATATAACGTCAAATATTGTATGACTAAGCTTCTTAGTAGAAGTAATTAGTAGCTTCCTTCTTTTTTTCAAGCACCTAACTTTAGAGATAAACGCAATTAACGAGTATGTCTTTTTCTCTAACAGTTCGTGTATTACCTTGAAGTGACGGCGTAAAATAATCCAATACCCCATATCAACCCATAAGTGTCGTAGACGACAAAGAGAAACTGCGCCAAGCGCGGCAACGACGGCCCTACGGTCCAGTCGGGGGTTTCTCTATGGATGCCTGATTGATGTTCAGCAGTGCATTGTTAATGAATTGTTCTGAATGAATGAATAAATGTATTCTATTATACCACGACCGCTCAGGTTTAAAAAGCTCTGTATATTTAAAATGAGACCTGGAGTACATTTTAGAGTTACCGTATAGTTTGCTGTATAAAGTTAAGTTATATACACGTTACGTACAGTAACACGATAATTACGAAATCTAGGAAAGTAGGAAATATGGTCAAGTAACTTGTTCATTAGCCATAAACATTTTATACACGATCTGACTAATACAGGTAGCCCAATTTATACTTACTATTACATACAAAAGTTATATGTAAGGTACTGGCTATCGTCTCAACAAACAAGTTCGGTTATTCAAATTCATTTATTCCTGTGCGATATATATGGGTTAAAATATGTCTAAACAATTTTGCAAATATACAGCCATATTCTACCTTTCGGTATGCAAAATAATTATTAAATACAAGATACTTTTTTTAATTATTAAAATGGAAATTTCTGATAATTACATTAAACATAAAATCATCTTATTTCTATTAACAAAATCGTAATAACTCACGACATAATAACTAAACAAATATAATAATTCAAATTATAATGTCGTAAAACTAAATTTTATAGTCAAATAAATTTTAGCGGTTATATTCAATAAATTTTATAGTTCAAATTTAAAAATTTGCAAACAAATAATTATCTGCACTATATTAAGCTTTTTTGGTTAAAAACATGTTTAATTGATTCTTAAAAATGTGAAGGCTTTTAGATTCTTTTATATGTTTTTGTAAATGGTTATACAGTCGAGGCCCTAGGCAGAGCGAATCCGAGCAAAATACACTTTTCTTAAACAAAACAGTCTTACTATTGGGATGGCTCAATGTATCTTTATGACGCTGGACATTTTAGATATTATAAAAACTTAAGTTTTGACGTACAAATCTCTACATAGTATAAAACAAACTCACTTCGCGCCGTCTGTACGCTTAGATCTTTTAAACTACGCAGCGGTTTACATCAATAGACAAAATTAGTCAAGAGGAAGGTTTATATGTATAATACATGTATATTATAGTAGAGAAAAGTAAAAATCTGTTGCCGCCAGTATGAAAGATCATCACTTGAGAACGGCTGAATCGATTTTAATGAAATTGTTTTTGTGTATTTGTGTGGGTCCTTGGGTGGTTTAGATTCACAATTGACCTTGGTAGGTGGCGCTGTTGCGAAATCCTACATCCTCCGTGATTATTACTACTTCAATTAACTGTACTCATGAGTATAGTTTAGTATCATATGCAACTTAAAAAACTAAATCCGCCAAACGGCTTCCTAGTGATCGTTTCGCAATAAATTTGCAGTCTAAAATGTTCCATAAGGTGTGTTTGGAATAGAAAACAGTTATCAATTAGTCGTCAAAATATGCCTTGTTAGATAAGTTGTATTTAGCTATACTGGTTATTATCCTGACAAGATTTTAGGGTAAAGATGAGTCTGCTGCGTTGTCTCAATCTTGGGGAAGTAGACATGTCTCCGAAATATTTTTAATTTCTCAGAGATGCCGTTTATTTTACTTTTGTCCTTCACCTCCGAGCGCATGATAAATCACTTATTAGTAATCATCGTATATTAGTGATGCTGTGCAGTGAACGGATACGATTTGCTTGTGTACTGTGAAATTTTAAGGTGACCGCTTATTATTTCCTCTTACCGTGTAAATTCGAGAATTTCAATTGTTTTAAATACTCTTTTACTTTGAGCAATAAAAGTTATTACCAGTAAAGATTACAGCATTCCTGAAACAAAATAAAAGAAATAATTAACACAAGATAGAAAAAATCAGCGTAATGGGCTTGTCTACCATAGTGATGACAAATGGTCGACGCGACCGGGACAGAGCACGGGTAATGACATAGCAGTGCCGTGCTGCTGTGTTTCAAATTGGTCGGCGAGAACCCAAAATCCTTGGTAAGTGTCGACCGCTGTCCATGAACATCTGCAACACAAGATAATTGCAGATGCGTTGCCATCTCGAAAATGAGTAAGCTCGTTTCTTGAAGTTTACTTATATCCAAATATAAACTGGACTTTCTGTCCGTCTGACATCCAAATTTGTTTCAAAGTGTGATAAGGCCGTGTTACTGTTAGACACTGCTGATACATAAACAAAATGGATGTTGAAAAAAAATCTTGTTAAAATAAAGTCGTATATAGACTAAACTGATGACGAGATGTGTCTATTCAAATGTTAGTCAATATTACAGACAGACACTTCAATTTTATTTATATATACATACGTATAGATAGATATAGATGTCTGCTGACAATGCTAACTGCGTACCTTCATATGAATCGTCCTATGCAGCTTTCTACACTTACAAACAACTAACAAACTATTCAACAAGTAGAAAACAAAAAATTACTTTATTCTTTTTATATTATTCTAAGCCAGCACTTAACTACGATCCCATCTGATGATAAGTGGTGATGTGGCCTAAGATGGTGAAGCGTACTGACTCAACAAAAGCCTATTCACTCTTGCGTTAAAGACATCCACACTGTAATCGGATGGAAAGACAGATGCTGGCAACTTAATTCCCATCCTTTGCTTTATGTATGATAAACGACGAAGCAAACCGTTTGGTTCGAATGCGTGGTAATCAACAACGAAAGAGTGGAGGCTGGCCGAACGTCTGGTTGTCCGATGGTGGATGTGGGAGGGAGGAATTCAATTATGCAATTCCCGCGCACAGTCACCGAAATGCATCCTACTGAACCAAACTATTAATTGTACTAAAAACGTTTTGCGCTGTCGGATTTCTAAACAAATATAATATTGGTACCTTTAAGTTACGATTGCATAAGCTTCTCCTTGGGTACCTATGACCGTGAACTGCAGGTTTGCTTTACATCTAGTAGGTTTTATTGACACCTAGCTGATGCCCAATACTTTAGTGCGGTACGACAATATTTTAGTGCGGAACCAAGAAGTAAAATATCAAGAATTTTTTTGATGGGATTATCGTTAATCCGTTCTTAGTCTATACTAAATTTCAAGTCAATTGGGTGTGTAGTTTTAGAGATCTATAAAGATTATAATCTTTATAGCCATTGATTGACCGATATCCCACCTGATGGTGATGCAGCGGAAGACGGTTATGTAATATCCCACCTGATGGTGACGCAGCCGAAGACGTTTATGTAATATCCCACCTGATGGTGATGCAGCCGAAGACGGTTACGTAATATCCGACCTGATGGTGATGCAGCCGAAGACGGTTATGTAATATCCCTTCTAATAGTGATGCAGCCGAAGACGTTTATGTAATAATTCACCTGATGGTGATGTAGCCGAAGACGGTTATGTAATATCCCACCTGATGGTGATGCAGCCGAAGACGTTTATGTAATATCCCACCTGATGGTGATGCAGCCGAAGACGGTTATATAATATCCCACCTGATGGTGATGCAGCTGAAGACGGTTATGTAATATCTTATCTGATGGTGATGCAGCTGAAGACGGTCATGTAATATCCCACCTGATAGTGATGCAGCCGAAGATGGTTATGTAATATCTCACCTGATGGTGATGCAGCCGAAGACGTTTATGTAGTACCCCACCTGATGGTGATGCAGCCGAAGACGGTTATGTAATATCCCACCTGATGGTGATGCAGCCGAAGACAGTTATGTAATATCCCACCTGATGGTGATGCAGCTGAAGACGGTCATGTAATATCCCACCTGATAGTGATGCAGCCGAAGACGGTTATGTAATATCTCACCTGATGGTGATGCAGCCGAAGACAGTTATGTAATATCCCACCTGATGGTGATGCAGCCAGAGACGGTTATGTAGTATCCCACCTGATGGTGATGCAGCCGAAACCGGTTATGCAATATCCCACCTGATGGTGATGCAGCTGAAGACGGTCATGTAATATCCCACCTGATGGTGATGCAACCGAAGACGGCTATGTCATATCCCACCTGATTGGTGATGCAGCCGAAGACGCTTATGTGATGACAGTAAAGCGCGCTGACTTAGCTTAAAATCCTATTCACTCTCGCCTTGAAGACACCTACGTTGTAATCTAATGGAAAGACAGATGCTTGCAAATTATTTCGTTCGTTCTCCATCCTGTTGCTTAACACATTTGAATGAAGAAGCAAATCGTTGCTTTGAATGTGTGATATGTCGATAACGAAAGGGAAACCAGCCGAGCTTCTGGTGGTCCGATGGTGGACCAGAGGGAGGAATAGTCATGCATAAAAGCTTAGTGGTCAAATGTTGGCATATACAATTAATTTTTAAAAAATACAGTTATTTCAAGGCTTAATATATGTTCGAAATTTCGATCGATTCATTGCTGAAAGGTTTAAAATCTATGTGGAAATTATTTT
>DWHP01001007.1:0-17243 GCA_018247895.1 Parnassius honrathi
CCCTTTATTCGAATGTACCTATTATTATAAGATGGTCGCAGCCATCACTATACCTACATATCTATGTATACATAACAATTCTATATATTGTATATCTTTACAACTCTTTACAAGTTCAGTTATGGTCATAGGCCTCCCCTAAGAAATGTCACAAAGCACGGTCCTGAGCCACCTGCATCCATCGATTTCCTGCATCTTTCACTAGGTCTTTACTCCATTTAGTCATTATAGACTTATAAATACGGATATCCGCAGTAGAACTAGAGTAACAGCATAGAATTTGAATAAGCTGCCAGCATAATTTTTTCCATCCGATTACTGTACTGGCAGTCTAAACCAAAATGAACCCATCCATCCATTACAGTCTATAAAAGTCCCCTGCTGTTAGTTTCTCTCTGTCCCTCTGAAGACACGCACGGGACGATATGTGATAGTGGAAATAACAGATTAAGTCAGTGAACTTTACTATTTTCGACTTACCATCAGGCGGCACAGTAGTCAAGCGCTGGCTTAGAATAGTAGAGAAGACCAACATCCCAACGGATCAGTAAGCTGAAGTTGCAACGGGTCGGCCTAATCGCTCGATAAACCAATAACCGATGTTCTAAAGTGGCAGCCTCGTACCCGTATAAGCGAAGTATAGGGTGGCTCCCCACTAGATGGCGTTACAATTTTGATAAGTAAGAGGAAATTTGCTATAAGTAGTCGAAATCAAACGTGAAGTGACAGGAATGTTGAACGTTTTGCTTGTAGATATATGCGAGGAAGGTGAGATGCGCGGGCGCATCACGCGGCTGGCGGCCGAGCAGGAGGAGAGCCGGCGGCGCGCTGCGCTCTCCGCCGGCGAGCGCCTGCGCACCGCGCGCCGTTCCTCCTCCACCGCCAGCACCACCAGGTACTACAACACCTAGCCACTTTGCACAGGATCCAGATTGCGAACGTAGCCTTGGGACCCTTTAGTAATTAAAATTAAATCCAAACCCAAACCCAAGCATATCACTACAAGACTGTAGGCTTGTTCTGCATAGATCGGATGAAAAATCACTATTAAAAACTAAAGGTATCCAACCTTACTGTGGCATCGGACCCAAAACGCCAGGAATTAAAAAGTTAAAATTAAACGCGATAAAATCCGTAAAAGTGGTTCCATTTAATGGTTTAAATTTAGTCATTAAATTTGCGTAAATATAGGTAATCGTTATCATAACGATGTTTTATAGGTGGTAGCGCTACGCTGCCCCGCCGCAGTATTATAATTGTTTTTAATAAAAATGAAGAATACGTCGACTCGATCGGTACAGGACCACGCTCTCACAGAACACGAGAAGTAAAAGCTTATACATTGAGTGCAGACATTCCCCCTACCCCCGCATCCCATATCCACTTTACATGAGCTGTCGAGTTTGCGAATGTACGTAGAGTGCTGTACGTGGTAGAGCCATGCTCCATCTATATTATGGTAATAAATAAGTAAATCGACCGAAGCAGGACCAAACTCCGAATTCCAGTAATAGGAGCTTAATGCTGCTTTGTTTTGTATGGTGAGTGTGATCTGGAGATTTTTTTCCTGGAATCGATGCATTCAACAAAGCATAAGCTTTTATAGGAAACGACGCATCTTCATTTTGTTCTCAATCGAGGATAGATGTAGTTGTCAATGGGCCACAACTTTCACTTACCATCAGCTGGACTGTGTGCTCGTTTGTCACCCTTATCCTTTTTGTGTGTATGTATTTTTTTAATTATGTGCGAGCAGCTATGCAGGTCTAGGGAAAAAGACCAGTATCACTGCGTCCTAAAAATCTATTGTGATCGCTGCTATGGCTATAGTTTACTGCAAAGCCCTTCAATTAATAGAAGGAGTGGCTTAGCCGTGATTAATTTCACTTCTTCTGGGTGGAGTACATAGTTTCCCAGATGCGTGTTACATTTGCGTATTAAGGGTCCGCCCAGTCCCAGGATGGACATGTGCTTTTTAAGACAACAGTGTCCACTTACGGCTCTTGCCAGAATGCGCAATTTATTTTTACTTAATCCCAGAGCTAAAGCGAATTTACGATCAAAAGAAAGCCCGGATTAAGGTTTTAGAATGTTTTAAGCCTGATGTGTCAGACTAGATCTTAAGAGATTTATTGTAATAAAGAGTTTCAAGGGACAATCGGGCTAGGCTTCTTGAGATTCCACAAAATGACGCAGGTCCAAATTGTGTGCAGTTTGAGCCCTCCCGTGCAAGTTTGTCGGCAAATTACTTGTCTACAATACCCGCGTGACCCGGAACCCATCGTAAGACGACCCTGTTGTTACATTCCGGGGCGTTTAAACGGTTCACGCAGTCTCCAACTAGCTTCGAGTTCACTAAGTTTGACCTCAGCGCCTAGCCGTGCTGCTTGACTATCTGAGTTTATATAAATTATATGGTTGACGTAGTGTTTTTGCGGAATGATTTCCGCACACTGAAGTATGGCGAAAATTTCTGCCTGGAAGATAGAGGTGTATCTACCCAAATTCATACTAAGATTGAATTTGGGACGTTCCCGGTAAATTCCAAAGCCTACGTCGAGGCCCATTTTAGACCCATCGGTATACCATAAGAGGCTACCGACCTCACAGATAACCTGGCCATACGGCCAGTCTTCTCTGGAGAGTAATTCCACTATATACTTTTTATCGAACGTGTGTAGTGGACGCATGATATCTGAGATCATACCTGGTGTTTCCCTAATTGAGTCGAGTGTGGATCTCAATCTGTAGGAGAACAAGCTCAGATCGCCCTGGGCGTTAATCCTATACAAACTAGCCCTCGCCTCCTTGTCTAGATAAAGATCAAGGGGTGTTAGGCATAGAAGTGCATTAAGAGCCGCTCCAGGCGACGATCGTATAGCTGCAGTTGCCATTAAACAGGTAGTCCTTTGTAGACTATTTAGTCTGTCCGCAGTCGTATTTTGGTTGGCCTGGTTACACCAGACAATAGAGGCGTAGGTGAGAATCGGCCTCACTATGCTGCTGTATAGCCATAGGAACATAATGGGACGCAAGCCCCAGCTGTTACCGACCAAACGACTGCACGCACCTAAAGCAATTTTTGCCTTATGGCATACGTTGCTAAGGTGAAAGTCCTACGTTAGTTTTTGGTCGTACCGTCCGTACATGTCACGTACGTATGTATCTTTGTATTATCTTTTAATGAATAGAGAGAGAAAACTACTTTAAGTATTTCTTAAATTGGCGTTAATTTTGTGAGGAAGGCCGAAGGTCGAACGTTACGTTACGTTTTATTGTCCAAAAATCTCAGATATTTATGCAAACCAACCATTGCTGAAAATTGGCCCCTTACAAGCCCATCGCTTGGATGCTGCAATCTTTTAGCATCATTTTCCTTCTTTTACTTTGGGACACTTATATACTGTTGTGTATGGTGGCAACATAGAGAGCGTCGTAAAACGCGACTTAGAGAATAGTCAAGGAGACCCTATAACCTCCTACAGAAAGCGGCAAATCTAAACCGTCACGGATTATAACACCCAAAGAAGAAATAGAGAATTTCTTACACAACGAATATATTTAATGACTTGGAATACTAATCTTATATATTTGTCACAGGGTGCGATCAGTTCGTCGAACGTCATTGCGAGAGAAGCAAATGGCGGCTAAGGCGGATGCTAGGGGCGAAGCGAGACTCAGAGAAACGTTCGATTCTACTATGGATGATGAGTTACAGGTAAGAACCGATGTAAAAATTATTTTCTTTAAATATCACTACAAATTTTCCCTCTTTGTTTTATCCCTTATACGTGTGGTTTGGTATAGATAGACTATTCGAGAGAATTGTAGTCTCAACCGGTACCGGCACGTTTCACTAACACTGATGTGTTTGAAGGTCTGTTTGGAAGTAAGTTCGACCAACAAATTAGATCCGCGTTGTTGTTCTGTGTTGATCTCGCTGACGTGGTTGCGAGCGGGATCATCTTCAAGACCAAATAGCTCGCTGTAGCCGGCCCTCGAGCTTGGAACATCATTAGGTATCGCCAAATTATCATGAATTGTGGTTGAGATTGCTCATGAAATTTGATAGTTTGTCAAAAACAGCTGACGGTTTTCTAAAATATAAAATAAAAAGCCTTTTCGCTGAAGTAGTACGTAGACTTGTATAATCGAATAGAAGATGTAAAGTGCTGAGTGTCGAGTTATTTTAATTTTTCATTATATTTTAATCTATGCATCCAAATAATATTTTATTAAGAGCAAAGTTATAGTTATCTGCATAAAATTGTCTTGATGATGAAGTAACTTTCGTTTGTAAGGATTAATATGCCATGCCTAATAATAACGCTCATAAATTACTTATTAATTTTCAATATTTTTGTCACAAAATACCCTGTTGTGGCTTATGTATAAGAAATAGGCAGATGGTATTGCCACATTTTTTTGGATGAAGTTAAGATCTATATTTTTGTAGAACATTGTATTTTCGATCACTAATCATTACGCCAGCGCACACGATTAAATAATTTCGGGAGCTCTTTTTCTTTTGACTTGCTTAACAAAAAATCAAATATTTAAGGCTAGCTGAGAGGTGTAGCCTAATGCTAGTTATCCTATACTATTCCTCGTGAATCTTGCTACAAAAGAAATTTTCAAAACGGACGGAGCTCCAGAGTTTAGCGTGTTTAAACAAACAAAAAAACAAAATTACTATTGAACCGCGTAAGAACATTTCAATTGTTTAACTGTTGTGCTTTTTTCGCGGACAGGGAACTTGATATAATATAGATTATTATATTAGTATAGATTTTAACTGATAATGCCGAAGTCTTTAAACAAACAGCACACTAAACAAATTGTTATTTTAATAAACAGTTAAATCAAAAGTTTTCTTTTGATTTAACTTTTTATTAAAATATCTTAATTTCTTTGCGTTTGCGTTTATTTGCATTTTTAAAATGTTTGCAAAAATGCGTTATAAATAACGTTTTTTGACTGTAGAGTTAAATAGTGCCATAATGAAAAATAATAACTGTTTAAATTAAGAACCATTTACATTAAAATACATATAAAGAGCGGCAAGAAGTACCTATCTGTGGAAAGACAAATTATTTTACCTGTGGGTCTTCCGATGTCATTCGATAAATACACAATTAGGCTTTTCTAAAAATACGCCAACATTTTGCCACATTAATTTGAAGACTATTCATCTATACTTACCACGCTGAGCGGGTGAGTTGACGAGCGCAGAGCCAATACAACTACACTGGTAATGTTTTTCTCTTTACTAGACTGCCCAATTTGTTCTTAGCCTTTTTGTGCGGATTTCTCGTCGTAAGTTGGTCGCCAGTGCCTCGTCCGTTAATGAGCAGGGCGCGCCGAAAAGAATTTAAAGAAGAGTATTTTTTTTAAATCATTTGTGCGTATACTATACATTCCACATAATCTGACCTTATTATGTACTACTATGGAAACGACCTAATTAGGAATGGACTGATTGGCTAACACAGCTAAATTTCTCAAAACATATCCGTGTATCACCATATGTACTTGTTATACTTACTTATCGAATTATGACAATGAACATTAAAAAAAGAACGGCGGAATTAAAACGTGTAGCTTTAATATTCATACGACATTCATAACAACACTGTTCACAGAGGAATGCGATGCAAATTGTTCTGCTTTCCACTTTCATTGGATGAGCGTAACCATTACAGTGGGCATAAAAACATCTTGACTAATTTTATGAATTGTGCAAAGTTCGCTTACCGCGAAAGTGAAATTTTTTGTCTTTTATATTCGGATCTTACGAAAACGGAATACGTCATTATATATTTAGAGCATCTAGATATATTTGTTCCAAAACTTGCATATTAACTGCGCAACTCAATTTTTTTTTGATTAATATTTGTATATTATATTTTATATTGTTTCTATTGCGAATACATTCGTGTGCATTTACGTCATTGTACTTGAATATTTTTATTTTATTTTATAGACACTTAGTGGAACGCAACACTATGATTTAAACATATTGGGTAAATCACGCATGTGCCCTGCCGGAGCGACAATCGCAATGAAAAGCACATTTGTTTCGCTGCCCATCACAGAGGCGCTACAAACGAGTGGTAAAATTTTAAAAAATGTGCAACCAATTTCAATATAAATAAAATGAGAACATCTCCAATGTAGTCGAAGTCAATTAAATACGCATTATTAAGGATAACTCAAAAACAGCAAGTCAACTTGCCAGATCTTGATCAATTTATACGGGACCACGTGGGAAGCATCGGCTTTCAAATAAAAAAGGAATCCATCAAAATCAGTTCATCTAGAACTAAGTTCCCGGGTAATAAAACTTTAAAAAAATACAATCGAATTGAGTACCTCCTCTTTTTTTAAGGCGCTTAACAAAGCAACACTAGCTCTAGCACTAAAAGTAGGTTGTGTAGCCGCTCCCAACACGCCATTTATAGTTTAATGAGAAAGACAATATTCATATAAATATATACGTCGGTTTTATAATGGGTATTATATAGTCTATTTGTTATATAGTGTACGACTATGATTTTAGAATATTACCTAAGTTAGACATATAGTTTTTTGTGTGGTGGAACAATGCTGCAGTTATATTAGTAGTATAGTTGTAGCACGAATAGGTCGGCTCGATCGGGGAAGGACCACGCTCTCACAGAATACCAGCGGTATTCTGTGAGAGCGTGGTCCTTCCCCGGTATCAAATGTTAGCTTAATACTGCTGTGTTTCGTATGGTGAGTGTAGAGAACCGGAGACCCTCTTTACTGGAAACGAGGCATTCCACCTACGTTCTCACGTATGACAACGCATCTGCATTTTGATTCGTAATCGAGGATAGATGTAGATGTCAATGGGGCACAGCAACCACTTACTATCAGGTGGACTGTGTGCTCGTTTGTCATCCTGTCCTATAAAAAAAAATTTATTGTATTCATGTTCTTGTTGTTTATATTCTTTTCGCGTTTATGTTTGAAAATGATAAGAGCAAGCGATGATAGCAAAAGTATTTTTTTATTGTTTGAAAATAATAACTTACTTTATATGTTCCATAGCTGGGGACTTCTTAAAAAGTATTGTAGCCCTCAATACCAAATACGTAATGATATATTATGTACACTGAGTACAATGTTTTGTTATTTATTATAAAATTGTCCGTCATATCACCTAAATACACAACTATTAGTGATACAATATTTTAAAAAATCTGGTTAATTATGGTTTTGAAAAGACATAACACTAACATTTGAGATCACAGTATAATTGCAAATTTTATTTCGACGTAATATCTCAATAGATAGCACAGTACTAGTTAAAGAACCACAACCTTACGTAAGTTAGTTATTTTTACGCGGATGAATTTTGAGGTTATCTTTGAGATTTAATTACGACTTTGCGTAAATTAAAACTGAAACGTGTGCAGAGTAATATAAACTAATGTGCGTGCGTGTTGTATTCGTGTCTATCAATTACAAACTTACATTGCATTAAGGCTAAGTTAATAGATAATTATGAGTTTCCCTGACGCAAAAGTGTATTAAAATATGTGTATAATATTGTTTTTTTTTCTTTTTTCGAAAACAATGTGATAGTCGATTGCAGTGTCAGAACTATTACCACTTAAAGTTTACTGAAGCTTTGGAAGCGAATATTCCGAGTTTACGTATATAACTTATAATGTATTTGAAGTTTAAGACTAAGAGACGACGTTTCCGAAGACAAATCTAGTTCTATTCCTATATCCGTTCAATTTAGACTAAAATCCTATGTATGCATTGGTTCTCGCGATCGTTTTTGCAGTCTGACCTGTCCATATCCGTAGTTATTTAGGATTAGTTTTTTACGCGGCACTTTTAATCTCTTGTGTGCGTTATGTGATGCAGCTTTAACCAATCTATTTAGATAGACAAAAAAGTACACCGTGGTCTGTACCATAGGTCGTTGTGCATAGGTCTTTATGTGATAATTTCGGAAATAGGGTAGTATTCAGTACTGTTACAAGCTTAGGGTTTGTGACAAGAAAACCTGCCGATTAAATTCCCACAAATGACACTTTAATTACCGAACACCAAATACAAATTAAAACACACCAATAAAACACAATTATTGCTTCGAAGTATTCGCTTGATTGTCCAATTCAGTATTGACTCGGTCGCGGTCCTAACCGGTCTTATATAGGTCCTCTTCTAGTGAAACATCGAGAATGTTTGAGTAAATACCGGTCCCGACTGACTGGGTGTAGAAAGTTCTAGTATAGACATATCTAGAAGGATTATTTCTGCTACTCGATACTAGATGGCGCTAGTGCCACGTACCAGGCATTAATTATGGCGCGCAACACTGCCCCCTCCTGAGACATGCTTGTCCCGAGTATTATCGGCCCCATAATAACGCGCCAGTCGATCCACATGGACGATCTAAAGAGTACTTCTTGCACCTTTCTGTATCCGGTAGGTTACGTCATTAATCCACACAACCCGTCATGGTCCGTCCCAGAAGCTTAGAAGATTACCCTTTGCTGCGGTCTGGATTGTGCAACCAAACTAGTGAATCTTCGTCGAACCCTTTGTTGTTCATTTTGCGGTCGTACCAACTTTTCATCTTTTCAGACATTTGCTGGCCCGATTGTCTGACGTGCTCATAAATGTCATTCATTTTGTTCAGCAAGTCATTTGCGTAATCGGTTATACTACGTGGGGAATCAGGCGGTATTCCGGTGATGCAGGCAGCCGTCATTCTCTTTCAAAGTTTACAAAAGCTGGTGTCACTGATGAGTATCGTGAACAGCGCTTCGATATGACAACAAAAACGGTTGTATGTACTTGTCCCAATCTCGTTGCCGACCTCTCCAATGTCTGATTATATCGTTCTACCATTCCATCAGATTGCGGATCGTAAGAAGTCGTTCTTGTTTTATGAGTACAAGTTTCCTGGAATATTTGATACTCAAAATTCCTTCCTTGATCGCTGTGAATCCACGAAGGTACTCCAAAACGACAGAAGACTTCATGTAGTAGTTTATCTGCAACTGTTGAAACTTCTTGATTTGAAAGGGCAAAGACTTCTGGCCACTTAGTGAAGTAATCCATTACGACCATGAAATATTTGTTACCACTTTACTTTTCGGAAACGGCACCGCAACGTCAAAGGCTATCCTCTCCCATGTTGCACTACCATTGTACAGTTTCAATGTACCTCTACTACGAGTCCGTGTTCCCTTCACAGCCGAACAAATTTTACATTTGTGACACCAATTCCCGACATGGTCACGACAGTGGACCCATTGAAACCGTTCTCGGAACTTCAGTAGAGTTCGTTTAACTCCCAGATGGCCTCCTGAACAACCATTTTAGAGAGAAAATGGCTGAAAATATGGAGAATAAAGGCTAATCAAAGCAAATCAGTTCACGTCACCTTCTCTCTAAAAAAAGGCGAATGTCCACCAATTACACTGAATGGAGAACAAATCCCACACGATAGTACCGCGAAATACCTAGGCATGCATCTGGATAGGAGGCTGACCTGGCAGAAACATATCTGAAGCGAAAGAAAAACCCTGGACGCAAAATTAAGATCTATGTATTGGCTGATTGGCACAAAGTCTCAACTAACAAACTGAAGCAAAATAGCAGTTTACAAAACTATTTTGAAGCCAGTATGGACATACGGAATAGAACTTTGGGGAACAGCAAGTAATAGCAACATAGAAATCCTGGAAAGGTTTCGGACTAAAGCTCTTAGATCCATGTTCAACATTCCAAAATGCATTCACAATAAATATACTTGAGGTTCAACACTGTGAAACAAGAAATGCTGCTCGAAGCTTAAAATACCAACAAAAGTAGACCGGACAGACATCGCCAATTAGCCCGGTAAGTACAAGTTCCATCAACCTTTCAAACTACTAATAAACTAATTATAAATTGTATACAACGTAACTACTACAACATAACATACTACTACTTATATGTGGCTCAAATTGCCACAAACCCTTTCCTGTCGATAATGCAGTTTTCTCCTTGTCTTTAGCGTCAATTTCAACTTGCCAGTAGCCACTTTTCAGGTTCAGCGTGCTAAACCACTTTACTCCTGTATGCATGTCCACCGTGTCATCAATTCTTGGCAAAAGATAGCTGTCCTTCTTTGTAACATCGTTTAGACGGCGGTAGTCAACACAAAACCGCATGCTGCCGTCTCTTCTTCTTTCCCTGCCAACAGATAGACAATTCTTCTCCTGTGTTTATTTTGTGTTGAACTAAGCCAGTCTTTCCTATGTCAGCATCGTTTGACGAGAAAACATCGTTGTACTTGAGTAACAACTTCTTCGCCTTGACAATTTCATTCGGGGAGAGAACGCTGCGACAGTCTTCTGAAAGTGTGGTCACTTTTGTTTGTTCATTCTTGCTGGGGGTCCCACTCGATAGATATTGGCACCGACGCAACCAATCCACTTCCTCATAAGTACCAATCAGTGTGTCTTTTTCTATAATCTGTTTCTGGTCACAAAGGTTCAGCACACGTACTGGTTCTGACAAAGGTTCGAGCCACTTTCCATGGAACGTCAGTGTCTACCCTTTCCACAATTACACAACGATGAGCTTGCCCAGGATTCCGAGAAAGACTAACCGGCTCAATCGTTTCCGATCTCGGCAGCAGAACAATCTTCTTAAAGCTGTACACGTTCCCTGGTAATTCCCCTTCCAAGAAAATTTCCTCTAGTCCACATTTCAAAACACCTTGCTTAACGCCGATCTCACAACAATTTTTTCTCATAAACTCTAGGCCCAGGATGCAGTCTTCCAATAAATCAGCCACGATGACATTATGCGGGTAGATCGTGTTGCCTAGCTTCAATTTCATCTCCTTCTCTTCGCGGACGGGTATGCGCTGACCGGTGGCTGTCACCAAATTAATGCGTTCTCGGTTGTATGAAGAGCCCTCAAGGAACTGACTTATAACTTGGAAACTGACAACCTTGCAAAAGGCTCCATTGTCTATGGTCCGCCCCCCAGTCCTGGCTTTTACTCTTAGCCCTGCTGCTGCTGGGTGGTGGTGTTAGCCGCACTACCCTCTTGAGATCGATTACCTTCCCTTTCTACAGTTCGCTTAGGGAAGCTGGATCGAAGATGACCCCTTTCCCCACAGCCGTTGCACCCAGGGCTGTATCCTTTATTGCGGTTGCGAACTGTAAGTGCTACAACCTCCCTGACGTGATGGGAATGATGATCCTGCCGCACCGCTTCCACCTCCTGTGTGTGGACCAAGGCGTCCTTCAGCGCCTCGTGGTGCCTTAACCTCACAGTAGTTCTGATTCGAGGTCGCGGATGCCGTCGATGAAAGTCTGCTCCAAATTCCCTTCAACGAGCGCAGGTACAGGCCGGTATTCTTTTTGAACCAGCTTCTCCACCTCAAGCGCCCACTGCTGCAGGTTTTCGTTGCTGCATTGCACGCGATCTTTTTAAGCTGGGCACGAAAGATGTGTTCCGGGTGTGCGTCGCCATATCTCGCTTCCAATGTCTCAAGGAGCTGCTCGTAAGTCACTTCCTTATCCCCGAGAGCCGAACCGAGAGCTTCCCGAACAGTTAAAGCCTGTTTGCGCAGGCCTAGTGTGAGAGCAGTTATGGCCTGACTTTTACTCCAGCGGTTCACCTTCATGACGGCCTCGAACTGGATTTTGTAGGCCGACCCGAAAAAAGTCACGTCGAATGGCGGCACTTTGAATCCACGTAGCTACTACGGGAGTTGTTATTCCATCCCTGAGTTTGAGGTTGGTCCAGCGTTTTCTTTACGTCAGCCACCACTTTGTCAACCAGATTGTTCACTTGATCGATTCAGGTTTCAGCTTCCGACAGACAGTCGTCATATTGAGCAACCCTATCCTTCACCTCCCTTATCACTTTCCCGAAAGTAGCGTGAAGGTTCTACATGAGGAGCATCTGCTCTTCCTTATCGCGTTTGAGCTGCTCTTCTAAACGACGGGCCTGTTACTCCTGTCAGTGGGCCTGTTCCTTCTGTCGGCGGGCCCGTTCCTGCTGTCGGCGGGCCTGTTCCTCTTGTCAGCGGGCCGGTTCCTCTTGTCGGCGGGCCTGTTATCTTTGACGGCGAGCCTGTTCCTCCGGCTGCTCTTCCATGCGACGGGCCTGTTCCTCCTGTCCGCGCCGCAGCTGCTCTTTCAACCGACAGGTTTGTTTCTCTTGTCGGCGGGCCTGTTCCTCCTGTCGGTGAGCCTGTTCCTTCTGTCGGCGGACCTGTACCTCTTGTCTGTGTGCCTGTTCCCCCTATCAGCGAGCCTGTTCCTTCTGCGGCTCTTCAAACCCACGGGCCTGTCCCTCCTGTCCGCGCTGCAGCTGCTCTTCCAACCAACGGGTCTGTTCCTCCTGTCCTGTCCTGCTGCAAATGTAGGAGCTGCTGACAGGCCGCCCTCCGTGGCCAGCAGCTGGCCCTCAGAAGTCCTCGGCGTTGCACCATCAAATCGTCTCTGGTCCGTCTCCTGCTGTCGTTGACTTTGTGTACGGATACTCTCCGTGCCGTCCTTAGGTAAAATCGACATGATTTAATCCCGCTTCTGACACCAATTGTTACAAGCTTAGGTTTCGTGACAATAAAACCTGCCGATTGAATTGCCAAAATTGACATTTGTTCGTTTGTATTGCCAATTCAATATTGACGCGGTCGCGGTCCTCACCGGTCTTATATAGGCTCTCTTCCAGTGAAACATAATGTTCAAGTACACACCTGTCCCGACTGACTACGTGTAGAAAGTTCTAGTATGTTAGTTCTGTTTGTTGAATTCTCTAGTTTAGTTAGTTCTGTTACTCGATACTAGATGGCGCTAGTGCCATGTACCAAGCGTTAATTATGGCGCGCAACAGTACTATAAACGCGAGGGCATCAGATCCAAAAATCAACAATTTGTGTTATGCACAATGTTCGTACCATCCACATACATTTACCACTAGGTTCGTAAATAGATCACTATTTTACACAGATACCTCCCGAATGGAAAGAAAATAGAGGATCCTTCTGAACCAATAAATGTACATATAATTCTTTTTTAGTTGTTGTTTCAGTTAATGACATAAGTACAAAAATTCTAAAAAATTGTAACGACGAAATAATAGGAATCTTGACACATTTAATAAACCTATCATTTTCGTGTGGAACTTTTCCGGATCCATTAAAGTTATCCATTGTCAAACCACTATATAAAAAAGGAGAGAAACATATCGTCAATAATTATCGCCCAATAACATTGATACCCATTATGTCCAAAATTTATGAAAAGTGCATGTACAAAAGAATAATCGAATTCTGCAACAAATTTAATATTATAATTAACGAACAATACGGATTCCAAAAAGACAAATCTACTACGTTGGCCGTTTTTTCTCTCCTAAAAATAATACTATCAAATTTAAATAATAATCACTTAACTACAGGGCTCTTCTTTGACCTGTCTAAAGCTTTCGACTTAGTTTCTCACGACCTCCTGCTACAAAAACTTGAAAAGCTTGGGATTAGAGGGCCCACTCTTCAGTGGATATCTTCATACCTCAGTAACAGACAGCAATGTGTTACAATTATGAAAATAGATGAAAATAAGGATTTCATACCGTACTCGTCTGAATATAGACTCAATAGGTATGGCGTTCCACAAGGAAGTGTGCTTGGTCCTATTTTATTTCTATTATATATAAATGACATTGTTAATATAACAAATCATAAATGCATATTATTCGCGGATGATATTTCAATAATTGTGACTTCTAATAAAAAAGATAACACTATTAATGACCATGAGACTGACATAAATAACACTATAGATAAATTAATTGAATGGCTTGACATAAACAATTTAAAAATAAATCTTGACAAATCTGTATATATACAATTCAATAAATGCAATAATAAAAAATATAATATTAATCTCAACATACCAAAAATAAAAGCAGTAACAAATACAAAATTTTTAGGAATAAATATAGATGAAAATTTTAACTGGAAATTGCAAGTAAACGATGTATCTACGAGATTAAATAAATTTGCATACGCCCTTAAATATTTAAAAAACGTTACCAACATAAAAACGGCTGTTTTGTCCTACCATGCATACGTCGAGTCAATACTGCGCTATGGACTTGTAATCTGGGGTAATAGCACGGATCAAAATAGAGCATTTCGCGCACAAAAAAAATGTATTCGAGCAATATGTGGGCTTAAACCAACTGAATCATGTCAACTGGTGTTTAAAAAACTTGACTTATTACCCCTACCGTGTCTTTATATTTATGAAATATGCATGTTTGTATGGAAGCATAAATATTTATTTAACACGGCGGATGATGTAAACCCTCGGATCCGGCGAAACCCATACAAACTCATATTAAGTGACAATCCTAGAATAAGTAAATATAATAAAAGCTGTTTATCTATGTGTGTACATTTATATAACAAGTTACCAAATAATATTAAAATGTTAAATACTAGATTATTTAAATCAAAATTGCTGGAATACCTAGTTAAGAATAATTTTTATAGCATTATAGACTATATTAATCATAAGTCTTAATGTACGACAAAAATCTTTTGCATGCTATGTATAACTCTAGCAAAACATGTTGTTCGAATGTATATTTGTAAAATCGTTTTCATACCATGTTTTAAGCAAATAAATATATTATTATTATTATTAAAAAAGAAGAGGAATAAAATATCATTACAAACATAGTTACGAATTCTGTTATACATTACAATCAGTTTCAAAAATTATGACTTAGTCATTATTTCAATAAATAAATAAATATAAACTTTGTTGATTTCTCTTTTAATAAACTAGCATGACGACAACAACAATGAAATATACTGCTACATGTTATTATACAAGAAAATAAATGATGCAAAATATTAAAAACATTAAATTATAAATATAAAACAAAAAATAGTGTGTAGCAACTACGAAGCTTGCTTGTTTCTTTCTGTTTACCGCACGTTGACCTCCGATTGAGCATTTGGCGCGAATTTAAAATTTTAGGAATCTGGTGACGAGTGTCGCTAGCGGGGCACGGAACACGCGGAGCCAAATTAATGTGTCGTCTTAACAAAATCAATATCAAAGAAAAATCGCATATTATATCAAAGCTAGAGAGAGGAATTCGAAACAAAGACTTGGCAAAAATATGATGTGTCTCACTCAACACAAAAATTTTTGGATATGCATTATACCTCCAGTAAATAATATTCTGGAAGAAAGAATAATGAGTAATTTTTTATTTTGGTTTTTATTGAGTGTAAGATCGAGCAATGCGAGCTGGGGACTTAGGGCATCCTGACTTTGAAAAACAAATGGAAAAATATTTTTTTTTGACAAAAATACATAATAATGTTTATTTATATCCCGACTCCGACAGGTTAGGTTAGAAGGAGATGACGGAGTCCAATGAGCGAACGAATAGACCCTGCCATCTCCTTCATGGTTATTTGTTTATAAACCACTCAAAAGTAGTAGCCGCATAAAGAGAGGCTCCGTCGACTGGGCTTCCCTCAACTGCGCTAAGGGAGAGAGTTGAGGGAGGGAAGCACCACGCTACACAACATAGAGATTCAAGAGAAGCACGGTCGATGGAGCCTCGCTTCACGGGGCTCCTACTTCTAAATGGTTGGGTGTATTTGCTCACTCATTAGACTCTGCCATCTCCTTCTAACCTAACCTGTCTGAGTCGGGGTATAAATAAACATTATTATGTATTTTTTTCAAAAAAAAATATTTTTTCAATGTGCATTATTTAGATTAAGATATAGCAATCACTGTCAAAGATTGCACAATTTTTTATCTTGTTACAAGATTTTGCAAGGATAATATAAGTTATTGATTTATTTTTAAATATAATTCTTTTCATTTTGGTCTTTTCTGTTAAAACGAAGATTTTAAAAAAACTCACCGAAATCAGATGATTTTTCGATTTTCTAGAGCATTTATGATAACATTTAAAGTCAAAAACTTAGTGAGATAAAAAATTTATAAGCAAACATATTTCAATTTTTTTTAATGTTTGTTTTTTTGTGTAGATTAATAATAAAAATATATAAACCACGTTGAACGCTTTGTAAAAAAGTTATGAACGATTATATTCGAAGAAGTGCATTAATGATCACATTTAAAGTCATAAAACTATATGAAACCTTGAGGTGAGATATTTTCCGTATTTTTTTCCATAAATCCGTCGTAAAGACGAAGATTTTTAAAAAAAATTCATCGAATACGGATGATTTTTCGATTTTCTAGAGCCAAAAACAAGGTGACCATTATAGTATAAAATTACATACCACAGCAGTATAACTAATTACCTGAACTATTTCCAAGTAAATAATAAGATATTTGAAAATATTCTTCGTTTCCAGTATGCATAACATCAGTAGTCTGCGTTTTGCCTTGAGTATCTTCTTCTTGTTTACTTTCACACCACTCCGTATGAGCTTCTCCTTTGAACTTTACATGAATACCTAGAGTGACAAGGTTTACTAATGGTTAAAATCATTAAAACGCGTTCCATTATTATACTATATCAATAACTGCTAGCATATCAGTATGAATACAAGATGAGTCAGAAGTCAAAAATTGCAATAGGTGCGATTGCTCACCACGAACTTTTTTTGGGCTATCAAAGACATATTCTATCCTTCCATTAACAGTTTGTCCAGCATAGTAAGTATTAAATTCATTATCCAAGTAAATAACAGCTTCCTTTATACCCATAATTGATTTATTATGTAATTAATAAGAACTATAATTAAATAGGTACCAGAAATGAACGAACGTATCGGGAGACAAACAGAACCATAGACGTATTCATATACGTCTATTTTTTTATTTAACTGGCATTACGGCTCTGGGTACTAGCCTTTCTGAGCCTGTCATTTCTTTCAGAATCTTAATTATATACATTTTTTTCTTCACAATATGGTGATACGTCACATTGCGAAGTTCATGAACAGAACAGACATAGATTACTGTATATATACTAGCGACAAACCGTGAATTTATTCATACAAAATCTACGAAAAAAACAGACAACAGAACCATAGATTACTGTATATATACCATAGACATAGTTTATACACTGACCACCATTAAGGTTAGAGAACAGGACAACGATCGCCGTAGAAAATAGTGTCCCAGAAATATGGACACCATAAGTGAGGCGCTGCGATCGCTAAGTTTGGTCAA
>DWHP01001008.1:0-17241 GCA_018247895.1 Parnassius honrathi
TCGGTCACTCTGGTTCTACTGCGGATATCCTCATTTCTAAGTCTATCACGCAGAGAAATCCCGAGCATAGCCCTCTCTATAGCTCGCTGAGCGACTTTGAGCGTCCTCATGCGGCCAGCAGTGAAGGACCACTATAGCGGTACTTTACTAGTACTTGATTATTGACATCTGTCAAATGGGACTTCGTAATTGGAATAGAGTTTAATTTGTAAATAGCGTGATATTTGGCATTTTCTAAATAATATGCATCCGAAATTTGAAAACGATTGTAATGTCAAAACACATCTCGTGTTGACATTTATGCGTGTGAATTGACGTGTTAGAGACATTTTAGTGGCTACACGGGCTCCGCCCACTCCCCCGTACTTTTATGTATGTATTATAGTATTCTATGTAAAAATGATGAGAACAAGTATATCTACATATTTTTGTTTTCATGTTACCTATCATCATGATCATCGTTCTAGCCATATAATAATTATACAATAGAAGAAAATATTTCGAAGGCACCTGAAATTCACCAGCTCAACTGACTGACTACTTTATTATCCTCACAGAAATGAAAGGAATCCTGTGATCAGCAGTAGGACTTGTAAAAGCTATAACATTATTTTTTCCTTTTAACTTGAAATGGGAAAAGTTTTTATCTTATATCTTAAATGTAAAAAAATCGAACAACAGAACCACAAAAGCGTTGTCTAGCCTAATGCTCTCCACAGGCGGTCTACACATTTTTTAAAACTGTTCTAACCAACAGACGACTAAAATCGCCCCCGTCGAGTATTAATTCGCATGCCCCCCGGTCACACTCCAAAAAAGTCGAGTGTTTTGTTATACCTACAACTCCCTGGCGTAATGGTAGCGATTGATCTAAAAAAAAAATGGGTGTAAACTTTCCATAATTTTTTCTATGCGTTCCGAAAACTTGAGAAATATGTCTAAAAGACAGACACTAACATTTCATAATCGTTTTGTTCTTTCACGGAACATTTCGCCATCATATTATTCGCATCGTAAGGTGATAATGCCAGAAAAAACTTTGTTTCATCAAAGTGAAAAATTAACCCTAGTATGTTTGTAAAATCTTTGAAGTCTCAAATCCCAACAAAACCAATAACTTTATTAGGAATATTTTAGGAGAGGCAGTGTGGCCGAGTGGTCTAAGGCGCTGGTTTTAGGCACCAGTCCGAAAGGGCGTGGGTTCGAATCCCACCGCTGTCATATTCTGTTTTGGTACTGTTAATTTCTCTGTTTATTAATAAAAATATGTTTTGTATTAAACAAAATATTAAGATAACTTTTTAATAAAGCAATTTTTGTTTCAGGTAACGTCATTTTAAAATTTTCTAGCGCTAATCGAAAGTGTGCTGCGTGTAATAATGATCGGTAATTATTGACTTTATTATCATACTTTACCTCTCTATATCCATACTTATTGTATTTGTTAAGATTGTTTACATAAATTAAACTAAGCACTCAAAAAAAATGGAAAGACGAGCGTCGCCTGATGAAATTTCTTGAATACCTCGGATATCCGCGAAAATTGTGGCAGCCTTTTATCTACCATAAAAATAAAACAAAATATGCTTTATCTTGTCGTAATACATTCCAAAATCAGCAAAAACAATTATAGAGCATCTGTTACCATCGCAATTAAAGCAAAGTATTCCTTATTGTGAATGTCTTAAGGTTTTTCTTTATTAGCAAATTGATATTGGGCATTAAACAAAAAAGGGTCAAATAATCTGTCTTTACATTTGTTGTCGACATGCCATAGTTGATGGTACTAGAGATGGGGCTTCGGTCCATTAAGCATATTTTTTGCTGTGGATCAAAATAATGTTTGTTTTGGGTAACTTAAAATAAACTTTATTCCTTTCGTGTGCATGGTTCAAATGTTATAGCATTTACAATAAAGTTAACCTATTTGACATTGTTATCAGTCAATCATTTAAAAATGTAATATAATAACACGTAATACGTCTTTTTTTAGGTCTTAGTAATTGCTAAGATGGAATGTGATGTTTTTAAGAGGTAACAACGGGTAAGCCGCAGATTTTGCTGTATTTTAAACAAATTTAGAGTAAATCCTTGCTACGATTTTTCCCTGTAGAAAATCACATGGTTATTTAAGACCTGTATATAAATCAGACTGCTGTTGTTAGACTTTTGGTGGACCTGTGGAACGCACTTGTTTGTTGATGTTATTAGAAAATAACTTGCCAGTTGGAGTTAAAGGTGCCCTGACAATGTGTTTCACGTTTCTCTTTGCATATTTTTATTGGTAATTATAATGTTATTTTCATCTAATTGCTCAATAACACGTTTCCTCATTGCTCAAGGGTTTACTGGAAGAGGACTCCTTTTTGTGGGTCTCATCTTTGTAATTTTTATTTAAATTTTTCAATCGTCATCATACTCTAGTGTATACAATAAAGAATTTACAATAAAAGATACAACAATGGCATGTTTTAATAAATGGCTATTTCACTGACTTATACAGGGTTTTATTTGACTTGCCTTGTTCGTAAGTCTGTCCTGCTCAAATTTGTAATCAATTTTTGCATCACTTCCTGACATCTGATTGAACCGAATTTAGGCATACTTTACTTTGATGACAATGCGATAATATGATGATGATGCCATGGAGCTTCACTGATGTTGAACCCGGAAAAATTTCTAGCAGAACTTTTATACTTAGAAATTTTGTAAAGAAAAAGCTTACGAAAATATTCAATAAAATTTATTTGCAACCAAAACGGAAACCTTAAAATTCATCAGTGATATTGATTTTTCAATACTTATTGGAATAATATTTTACGATTCGCTATGACGAAATATTGTTTAATATTTATATATCCGCCATTTTCTACTTACTTACAGGCGTAGCCGTTGACCAAAGCTATAACCGTTTTATGATTTCCATATCCATCAGTTTTGTAATCACAAGTAAAATTAGTTTGCTGATAAAGTACCCGCCTACTTAAAACTTTATGATATGAACAATTCTTTACGACGGTAGTTATATAAGAAGCTTTCATCCTTATTACCTACTCATCAAAATTTTACTGTTGAGTATAGAACTCTTACAAAACATGGTTTTTACGTGGTCGAACCATGCTACAGCTATACTTTGGTTGTAGCACAAATGGGTCATCTCGACCGGGGAAGGACCACGCTTTTACAGAATACCAGCGTGAACTGTGTTTTTATTTGTCATCACTTCTATAAAAAATGATAACTATAAAAAGGACTTAACGTACAAATTATGTCTATTCATAGTAATAGATTTCTATTAGCGTTAACTATTGTATTGAGTCAACTTGCCTTACCTCTTATTCTCTTGACTAACATAAAGTTAAAAGTTAAAGTTACACCACCGACCTCCTCACAACTCTGAGAGGGTTTTACGGCGGCGGACTTCACATGTCTTTGAAATATATTTTTTTCTTATTTCTCAGACATACAGGTTTCCTCACGATGTTTTCATTCATTTACATTTAGTAAATCAGCAATTAAAATTGCAATTAACCATTTTTTTGGTGCCGGCGTGGATCTTACCCAGGTTGCTCGAGTACTATGAAATTATACAACGAGGGCTTGGCGCCTGAGCTACTTACATCTTGAGAATAAATTAGCAAACAAGATACATAATATAATAAATATTACAAATAATACATATCACCAATAACTTTACAACGCCAATTTTTTGTGTATTAAATTAAATGCATATAATCATTAGAACCGCTTAGTATCTTCATTATCTTCTAAGAGATGCTAGCATCGTCTTGGTATTTGATGTAATCGCCACGTTTTGCATGCAGGTATCGAATACACTATTTAACGCTTTGTTATTTAGCCACTGTCCACCGTCATCGTTTATAACATTTATAGCATAGTGATTTATGAAATGGCTTTTGTCGGATGTCATAAAAATTTTGTGGCATCCAAGTCGATTTTTACGATGCATTTGGGACGAAAAGCTTAAGAATCTCTAACGCCGCCATACTCTAAATAACTAAAGCGTCAGCAAACTGATGTTATTGACTTTAAAGAAAATTTGATAAACATTATTCACTTCATCATTACGTTATTGATAGGCTTCATTTACGGTGTTTTTCTTTCTGCTAAACTACAGTGCACACTCTGTTACATTTGAGGAATAACAAACCATTTATAAAACCGACTTCAAAAGCTGAAAATAATTTCCACATAATTTGAGAGCTTCTAAAGTCGAGGTTTTAACACTTCGATATACTGTCTTAGCACCGAATTCAAAAGCTTTTAAATATGTGAAATTATGATGTTATTTTGGTTATTAGTCTATCATAATTATTATAATTTTAGTTTTAATAGTTTAGTTTGACACTTTTGACAACAATAATGTTGTGTAAATTAGAAGAGAGTTTTGCATTAAACACTTCATCCCCTATTTAACCTACAATTAGTACAGTCTTTTTTTTTTCAAATTTGATGGGAGCTCCTTGAGGTACAGCCATTTCAAAAACTATCATTAAAAATGGTTCAAAATTGGCAAAGATATCGCGTAAAATGCATTCAAAATAACATGTGTGCAGTTCACACACGGTAGAAGAGAAACCGAGATAATAGAAAACCTTGTATATTCTCTCTCATTCTCTCGCAGGCTTTTTTGTTTCATCCAGTTTCAAATGACGATTCTAAAGAAGTATTCACTATAAATCCTGTAGCAAAATAAAGAGATATATGAAAACTACGCTTGTTCCTCAAAAATAACTGCACACATAAATTAAAATGTAAGGAGTTGTAGTTTAAGTGAGAAATGCCGTAGAAGTAGTAAAAATGTTTGAAACTAACTTTTAAGCGTCGTTGGGCTGCAGGGTGCAGTGGCGGTCTAAGATTTCTACTAACCCGTCCCGTAAGCGTCCGAAAAGGCGACAGAGGAATACTGAAGCAGGAAATTGGCAGCAGCGTCTGCTTGAAAACAATAAAAAATAAAAAATTCAGCTGCCAACCCGCATGCCAAGCGTAGTAACTATGCCATATATCCCCCCTCTAAGTTAATTGTGTGCAAATCATTAAAGCACGTGTTTTACGAATGTATGGGAGAGTTTTTAACGGAATTATTTCCATGTATTAAGCGCGCTCTTTGCAAGTGATTGGTTGAATTTCATTATAATTCACTAGTGCCATTGTTTCGTGGTCGCCATGAGTGTCGGCATTGACGCGTTCAAATCGAACACGAGGGGCTACGAAATTTATATTAACTTACGAAGCGATATGTTACGCTAACTTGACCCGTAATTTTTTTGCAAATTGAGTTTTTCGGTTCTGTAACTAAGTTTAATCGTTTCACTTTTATATTCAGCCAGGTTACAATTTATTTAATATATGTATATATATCCTACCTGATGATTACAAACTCAGCTCTTAATCTTTTTAATTGCTTTTTTAGAATTCGCACTATTTTTGGATCTAACCAAGTGGCCTTTTTCTGTAACCGTTCTTCGGACTATTGAAGACAGCCAGTCAAAGTACACTATTGGACTTTAGCTTATCCTTTTGTATTTTAATTTGCATGACACAACACGCTTGGATGGATTAGCGACCCCAGTACGAGATGCCTCTTCACGTATGACCCTGCTTGCCGTCGTCGGTCCGGTTTTTTTACGCCGAGCACAAAAGAGATTGTATATTATTATATACTGCCCTCTCTAGAAAGGTATGATATATTTTTGGTGTTTCCCAAAGTAATCTTTTACTAATGTCGCTACCTTACAGCGCAACCAGCTCGTACTTCTTAAAGTCAGCCAGTGACTGAACCGTATGAGGCGTAATATATTTCATACAAACAAATGTTTCACCTAATTCACTTCTTAATTCCGTTTTTAATTAACTCCAAAATTTTTAAATAGTCTGCTTTAAAGATACGATTATATACTGAAACTATGTTTTCAAGCTCAGAAGGGGTCGCAAGCAACCGTAAATAAATTCGAATAAAATCTAAGTCTTCATCTTTTAGTTTGTGTTCACTGTTCCTAGTATTCCCAGCTGATGAATCCCGTTACCTAGACTATCGATCTATAGGCTGGGTTAACGTTGACATCTTTATGACTATTCATAGCTACTTCAGCAAGTTACTGTACATGTTAGTCACAGCAGGTGATTACTTATGTTCCGATGTTAGACGAAACTTACAGCAGGTACTATGTTCACAATTCCTTGATAAATAGCCTTTATAGATAGGATAGGCTTCTACCAAGGAATGTCACAAAGTCTTGTCATGAACCACATGCATCCATCGACTCCTTGCATCTCTTACCGGGTTGGCACTCCATCTAGTTATGACCCACACCGCTATCAGGCTGCCACTTGAGTACCTTTCTTCCCCATTCGTTGTCGGTTCTTAGAGCTATATAGCCGACCCAATGCCACTTCAGCTTACCGATTCGCTGGGCTATGCTAGTTATTCTTATTCATTAGCGGATGTCTTTATAGCATTTATCCCCCACACAAAAAGTCCGGGCATTTACCTTTTAATCACACGCTGAGTGGCTTTGAGCTTCCTCACATGGCCAACATTGAACCACATTTCAGTTGCCTAAGTCATCACCGACATGACTCTAATAATCTATCGCAAGTTTATGACAAAACATTAGATTAATGATAAGATTACGTATATTCTATCTTCTTCAGGCTCCTGATTTTACCATATCTCTGGTTATGCTCTACTGTAAAAACATACGCTAGATTTTTATTTAAAAATATAATAAATAACGGTTACTATGTTTCTCACACCGGTTGAATTCTCCACGACACTGCTTTTTTGAGTATATAAATGTTCAGCTATTTAACATAACAAACCGCACCGGGTCGTTTGTGATGCGAGTCACACCATCGCTTAGCGATAGGCTCGTCGCCCCAGCAGGTGACCCGAAGCGGTGGCATATGAAAAAGGTAATAAAAGGCTCACTAGGGCTGTAGCAGTTTTTTTTTAACAGTTTTGGTGTTTCAATCTACAATGATAAATTATTTTATATATTGTGGTTTTTGTTACAAAACAAATAGTGAAAAACACCTTTTAAACCATGGAATTAATTTAAAATACATAGTGTTAATCAATGCGACAGTGGCTTATTGTTTGTGAGTTCGAATCTACCATTCGACTCATGTTTTGAACCAGGCCTAGCACTCCGAGCTTAGTTGGTGAGAGTATTATTGTTAATAGTTTTGCCCTCATTAAAAAAAAGTTTTATTTCGTCGGATTGTGACGTTTTTAGGAGATTTTGTTGGCATCATAGTCCATCAGAGTATGTCGTTTGCGACTGCATCCAAGGCGCTTAATTTAATAAAATAACACGGACGTTTCTAACCATTATCGCGCTTGTAACATAACTTTTTATTTACGTAATGTTTTTCATATTAAAATACATTATTACATTATTAATATATCTATTACGAACTTAAACGATATTACGGAAGAATCATTGGACTTTTTCTTATTTTCTACTGCCACTTCACAAGCGCGACCACATTCCCACGGTGACCGATTGTTATTTGCTGCATTTCTTGTTTATAGCAATCGACTATAGTGTATCGTGTGTCTATGATTTGATTCCCTAGATAGGGACATGTTTTGTGCGGAAATATTCGTTTTCCGGTCTGGATGTGTAGCACTTTATCGTGATATTCCGTAATCTATGTGGTTTTTTATTCTGCATTTCCTTTAAATAACTTTTTGTTACATAGCGGAAAGATGTCGTAGTAGTACGCAGTACTTGACGTATAAACCTAAGAACATATGACCGGATGAGATGGAAGTGATAGGTATTCTCGCGTCGTATATCATTCGAAGCTAGGTATTTGTACCGAAATATACATAAAATAACATTGTAAAGCAAAAATGACATAAAAACTAGTTTTAAATGACTTTCATAAAATTATTGATAGCGTGCACTTTGTTTAATTACAAAATTCTTTCATGCAAACGACTTGAAATTTGCTGACAGCTTACTCGGAAATAAGTAGTTTTTTATTTTGTATTAAAGTACTATGTAGATGAGGCCTAACTTCCACTAGTTGAAAGCTTGAACCCATATATTTACCTTGCAGTCACTGCACAAACCCTTGCCTTCTTACAACTGTTTGCATATGCAAATGCAAATGATACCTGACTCTTAGAAGCAGTAAATATACACCTACCTTATTAATGCGCATCGAAAACGCCGGTACCAATAAATATGTAGATCGCGAGAACAACTTTAACTCAGTGAATGAAAATAAAAAGTACTCTTGAGTATATCATCATGCATATCAAAGCAATGTGATTTTAAGGGATTATAAGTTAATATGTCTTTTTATACAAGTGCTAACCTCACCTTTACGTGGTTGATGGCGAAGAAATCGCGGACGAAATTTTTACCCAAGCGTTTGTCCTTGTACAAAATAACCGTGGAAACGCTTCCACTATATATTAGAAATTTGTTAGTGTGGTACACATTTTAAAAATAAAATTAATAGGTATAAAAATGGTGTAAGTATGTATTATGTTCGCGCGTTAAAAATTACTTCACTTCCGTGAAACTTGGTTTTAAATGATTGTGTACACATTTAATAACTTATCGCAGAGGCGTTTGCATATGTACATAAATTGCACAAGGACAAACATCCAATAATCATTATATTAAAGATATTGTGAAATGAAATTAAACTATTTATCTAAAAGTAATACTTTTTATAGTAATTTTTATGCAACTTTAATTTTAACCTCAACTGTCTATAATATAAATGTTTAATAAATTTAATACAGATTAAAACCCAAATTATTTGACAATACCAGTTTGGTTAGATTTGAAGTGACGGCGATACACATTGCATCAGTTGGCTGCAATGTTGTCAGATATTCATTAAGCGTGCTGACCACAAGCGGGGAAGAACAGCCCATTACGTCTGACACACGGAAAGATAGTCTGTCATGCAGTGATAATTTCTACAGTATAAAGTTTATTTGATTTGTTCATTACATTTTTTATATTAACAAACATACGTTAACGATTTAAATCCAATCCGACAACCAACACAAATAAGGCATTGAAATGTTGAGCTTTTCATTATTGATTTATACGGTATCACTATATATTAAATCTCAAATTTCAATGCCATAATTTGAGTTGTTATTGAATATTTGCGTTGATAGACCTCCGTTAATAGACCGACAACAATTAAAATAGGAAAATGTATTTGATCGGAACTGACAAATGTCTAATCAAATTTGGGTAATCTTTCAGCGTGGATTATAACTAGCTGACACTAGCTTTGTCAGCTACGTCGTGGACGGATCTAGTTGGCACTAGCTTCGTCAGTTACATCGTGGAGTCGATAGATGCTCTCAGAATTGGCCAACCTTGGCAACTCTTCCTAGTCTATATGGAAAACACGATGGCTGAAGCTTTTTTAATTTTAAGGTTCTCTCTCGTTTGCTTTTTATTATACAAGCTGTTGTACAAAAAAAAATACAAACCGCTGTTTGACAAGTATTACTGGTACAGTTCCCCTGGTGTTGCAGTTGTTCAAGGTTGGTGGTAGTCGCTTATCATCAAATGAGCTGCATGCTCGTTTGCCCCCTCTTCTATATAAAAAAAATCTCCTTATGAGGCAATCTACAGGGCGATTTATGTGCTATAGTGGACTTTGATTAAGCTGTAATTAATGAACGGCTACAAAACGTTTTTAAATTTTATACGAATTTAAAGTACTTACCTTTCGCATTCTCACTTTGTTACCGAATTGACACATAATATGTTCGAAAACATGCACGCAATTCTGTTTGTGATCCGTATAGCGGCAGCACAAGCTAATCTTTTACTCCACATCATCTCTACCAAGTGGTGTCAGACCGAAATGAACACGAGATGGGCAGCAGCATTTTTCTGATTATAACTTAAAATAATTAAAAACTGCGCTTGCTAATCCATCTGCCAAGCATGTTACCTAAGCATGGCAAGGGAGGATACCCTCTATGAGACAAGGTATGGAGGAGTTTTAATTGGATTGGATGATCAGCGTATAGCTACGTACTACTGTTTATTCTGTGGTATAGCTAATCATCAAGTTTGAAGCGAACTCAAAGGATCGTGGATTCGAATCCGCTATTCGACAACTGTCGTGAACATACACGACAGTTGGTGGAACAACACAGTGGTTAAAGGTAACATTAGTATTGTTAATAGCATTGCTAGTACTCAAAAAAATCAAGTGTGTCAAAAGTCAAGTCTTACGAGGTACAATGTTTTATCAATACTTCATTTCCCATTATTGGTAATTAATTAATGATATGTTTGACAACTTTTATAGCTGTATGCAAGCTTCAAACAAAGAAATAAGCAAAGGAAATACAACGCATAACAAGAGCGCTATATATAGCAATGCTGTTTGTCTGTCGGTCACGTACATAGTCCATTAATACTTGTTACAAAAACCAGAGGAGCAGTGAAGTTGGACATTCTGCATGCCTTTTGTTGGATGGAATTAATATTTTTTAGGCAATCTTCTTCTTCAAGACCAAACCGTATCAGTCCACATCTAGGCGCGTACTTCCTCTACTGGCAGGTGAATTAACGATGTTTAATTAACAGATGTTAGTACAGGAGATCGCATCTTTGACGATGCTTTCTTTGAGTAATGGTTAGTGGTAGCTGCCTCGTTGGTCTAGTGGTTGTAGTTGTAGTAGTGCGACTGGTGATCATGAGGTCCTGGGCTTGAATCCCGGGTCAGGCCAAAAAAATCAATTATTGAGTTTTTGCGTCAAGAAATTCTCAGTAGCTGCCCGGGTTGAGGAAGATGGCGGTGTCTCACCCCCGTGCCTCGGAAAGCACGTAAAGCCGTTGGTCCCGCGCCTGATCTCTCTTCGGTCGTGTCGGTTTACCGTCTCATCGGATTATGAGAGTGAGGGAATGGAGAGTGCACCTGTACTAGCGCATATACTTGGGCAATATAATCCAGTCCTGCGCCGATGGCTAGTCTCCATTGAGGCTGGTCGTCGTGACTGAAATTCGGTCTGGACGAAGTACTCTTTTTATAGAAGAGGTGGTAAACGAGCATACGGCCCATGAAGTGAGCCACGTGAAGGCAAAGTGATGTAAGTGATTACCGCCGCCCATGACCAACTGCAACACCAGGGGAATTGCAGATGCATTGCCGGCCTTTTAAAAAGAAGTAGGCTCTTTTCTTGAAAGTTCCTAAGTGCTATCGGTCCGGAAATATCTCTGATGGTAGTAGACTCCACAAGGAAGTTGTGCGAGGAAGAAAACTTCTTTTAAATCGCACAGTGGTGGACCACCAGTCATTCAGATGGTATGGATGATATCACGAGTTTTGTCGCGATGTGCGATGGTGAAATTGTGTTGCTGAAATTAGTCCAAACAACAGAGCACTCCCCGTGACAAATGCGATGAAATACGCAGAGATGCAACGCTTCTTCGCAGTGCCAGTGAGTAAAGGCGATCGGAAGGAGCTCAGTCGCCGACGAGTCGAACGGATGCAATCAAATGGAAGGAGATGGGGCTCCCCAGTGCCAGCTCTTCATCTTTTTTATTGAATAAGGGCTACAAACGAGCACACAGCCCAATTAATGGTAAGTGGATGATGGGGCCTGTACCACATATAAAACTTCTTTTCATAGCTCATCAAACAAAACAATAATGCTTCTTTTACGTGGGTTTTTTTTCTTATAACGGATCGTCATTTATTACAGACTAAACTTTGCAGATAATAAGTAGAACCAGCTGTTACTTTGCGGAAATCCAGTATATTGTTGATGTTGAAATGAATTAGCTAAGATCGAAACAAAGAATTTTAGCATTTTTAATAAACTTTGAAGAAGTCTCCTTAATTATTCATAGTCATTAGCGCTTTATAGTTCTTTTTGCGCATTAACGTCTATATGCAACATATTGACGTTATACTTGTGTATATTCTCCTGAAGACACGTCAAAATTAATAATATTAAAGCAGATATAAAACTCATTACCGCTGGCGCAACCTTGAAAATGAACTCTATTCGCGAAACGCACACGATTGCGTGTTGACATCACAATTTGTTCCAGTTCCTATCTTATTGCACGATACTTAGCACTGATTTCAAAATTTGAAACAATTAAAACAAAACGATGCGTGGAATCATTTGTATTACAAAGCCGAGGCTGACTGTGAAGAAGTAATTAACTATTCACTAGGGTTGTGCAATCTGATCTTAAATTTGTTTTTAGTTACATCTGATGCCGTCAGTGTAAAATTATTTTACGGCCTTCACTCCATCTGCCATCATCATCTTTCACAAGTCTACTATATACACCATATAGGCTTCCAACAAGGAATCCCACAAAACACGATCTTGAGAAACCTGCATTTATCGACTCCTTCCATTAAGCTAATTGTTTTTTGATATAAATCACTAATTAATTGCTGTAATTAAAGCACGCCTTACATTTGCAATTATTATAACTAATTTATCGGTGTTCAGTTCCTGTTGTAATATTGTAGGTATGCTAAAAACATTAAATGTCTCAAGCTTTTGATTCTATGTCACTGATCAACCATATCTCTTTTAGAATCATTCAGTATGGGCGACGTATATACTATATATGATTTCCCTAGTATCTTAGAACTAGAGAATGAAAACGAATCGGCATTTTAATTCTTAATCGAGGTTAGATGTAGGCGTCTATAGGCAAACTAGCTTTCACTGATAATTAAGTGAAGTAGGCACTCGTTTATAAAAAAAAATCTTTTTTATTATGAGAAAAAAAACGTGAACACAGCCTATGTACTACCCCTAATAAAAATAAAACATTTCTCCGCCTTGTTAAGCCAATTCGTGTTAATTGTATGCAACAATGCTTATTAATTATACTCAGTTAAACTATTACAAAACTTTAGCCTCGTGTGAACAGCATCCAACTCTTGTTCTGTAACACATGCGTAACGACCTTCGAGCAACATATGTTAGTATTTTACGCTAATACTATGTTGTGATATTTTTAGATTCATCTGTCGTATTAATACGGAAGTGTGAATAATTTTGTGTAAAGTTGACGTGTTCATATTTTGATAAATCACTAATGGGAATGGATACTGTCAACATATTGCATATCGTGGTTCTAATTTAACTTAATATGGCTAACGAATTTATTGAAATCATTTCAATCAAACTTTCTCTTATAAAAAATATTTTCATAATATTATTTTCATAAGTTTATGATATCTATAGTAGAATCAGAATACTGACAGCCGCAGGTTCAGTAAGCTTAAGTGTAGGCTAAAGTAAAGGTTATACGTGGTAATGGCTCTACCTGCAGTTATATTATTAGTATGGTTGTAGCACGAATGGGTCGGGTTGACCGGGGAAGGACGTCGCTCTCACAGAATACGAGCGTAAAATAGTAGCTTAATGCTGCTATGTTTCGTATGGTAAATGTAGAGAACCGGAAACACTTATTTAAGGGAAATGAGGCATTCCACCTCTGCCCTCGGGAGTGACAACGCATCGGCATTTATTTCTTAATTGTGGATGTCAATGGGCCACAGCTTAAGTGTAACCATCAGGTGGACTGTGTGCTCGTTCGTCACCCTTATTCTATATAAAAAAGGAGATACAAAGCTTTCGAATCAACTGTGTACTTCTATTGTAAAGTAATATACTCGTACTACTAAACTAATATTCCTACCTTAATTAAAACCAAAATATTCCATTTTAGTCCATCAGTCAATTCCATCTTACTCCTCAGGGGCGACAACGCATCTGCATTTTGATTCGTAATCGAGGATAGTTGTAGATGTCTATGGGCCACAGCAACCACTTACCATCAGGAGGACTGTGTGTTTGTTTGGCACCCTATCCTATAAAAAAGTCGATTATTGGTCGGTCCTCCACTGGATGGAGTGACAATCTGGTAAGACGTGCATGTAGTTGATGTAAGCACGTGTTTCAGAACCATGTTCTTGGCACTCAAAAGTGATGTAATAATGATGATGATAACAACAAAGGCAGAAAACAATTAAGTCGACGTAATAGATTCGATATTTTCATTGGATCTCCTCAATATTGTGAACTATATGTACGTATAAAACCGCGGACACACTATGTTAAATTATCCTCGATGATTTCACAGCAGTTATCGCGGCGGGCGTGTCGTCGTACAATTAAAATTTTATCTGCAACGATCTTCAACGGTCAAGATTAATACAAAAAGAGCAATTGACGAAGTCATGTGTTTTGACACTAGCATTCTTGCATAAAACATTGCCTTTGTTATATGCCCCAGCTTACGTTTCGCGACATGTGATAGCTGCATCCTACAGTGAGGCGTTTGTGTTAGGATTTATTACTTTTTAAGGTTATTTGGTGTAATAGGAAATTTGGTGGTAGATTTCATCACGAGGTTCAAAGTCTTTCACGACGTTACCTATGCACACAGGTACCCGACATGATGCGTAGCCGCGTCACTTACGTTTTTGCGGCAAATTACTTCCATCATATCGCGTCACTGCGTGCATACTAGACTTTTAAAAGTCTATCACCAAATTACCAATCTCACCAAATAATCTTTCTATAACCTATATTTATACTGATTCTATACGTTAGCTTGATTCGTTGACGTAGGACCTTGACTGCGATTGTTCGGTGGGTTTGAATCCCGCTTAAAACAAGTATAATATGGCTTACTGAGAATTGTCCTTCCAGGTCTAGATGTTTATCAGCAGTGGACTATAACGGTATTCCACGTACACAAAGGTGTTCGCTCTCACTCCGCACTGTCGTGCACACTTACACATTCACATATACATACAAAATAATATAACTTTCACAATAGTAACAATAAATATACTAGTGAACTATTTTTTATATTTTGGACATAAAATATATCGCAGTAGATCAAGTTGTTGCAATGCATGAAGTATAATGTTATAAGCAATTTTTATTTTTTCCTTTGAGTTTTAAAAACTTATTTGAGAAATTATATATTACGGACACTTCATAACTTAGTAATATGATCAATGACGGTACCGGCGCGGAAGTATAAGCCGTTTAATTATAACAACACTAGGATATTTAATTTTGTTTCACTCAATCCGACAAATTACTGCTCGCTTGAAATATTTAGAGGGAAATATTAATTTCACTGTAAAGGAAATTATGGCATCCGTCCCAATTAAGCCCCAATTTCGTATCTAAACTGTGAAGCTTGTTTTTTTCATTTGGAGACGTAAACATTGGGATAAATCCAACCATGGAACCTTTACTGTTTGTGAAGTGAAAGCAGATATAAGGTGTACTAAATAATAAAAAAATAAAAATCGTATTCGTATATTCAATAAATTCAAGTTGACATAACCATAACCAACACTTGCAAGAAAAAGGACTCCCCTTCGGTAAGATTTTATAATATCATGATCTAATAAGGGAAAAAAAGCCTTTTTCACGGAGTTTTTTTAACAAATATCTAGACTTCAGCGATGACTGTGTTTTGAATCTTAACTGAATAGGTATAGGTGTCTATGGTACCCTTAACACCAGTTGGATTGTGTGCTCGTTTGTCATCCTTATCTAAATATAAAATATGGACCTAATAAGAAGCAGTCAAAACTTTTTAACACTCATCAGACGTTATGTTAATGATTTCCCTTCCGCTACGCTCTCGAAATTTCCCGACACCCCATTTTTACTTCCTACACTCGGAAAGAATGTCGGAAATGTAAAATTAATGTCTACTTTGATAATTGACCGGCACTGTCCCGTGAGTCCGCCGCACGAGTAGATTCCCGCATCTGAAATAGTTTTACGCATTTCTATCTATCCTATCATGTCTATCCCATAGACCCATATAATCGCCTTGATCTTTAATATTGTTAGAAAGATTAAAGACTTATTTAATAAATAATGCTATTTTCTGTGACTATCACTATGTGTGCTTCCATGCTTATATGTCATTTGATTGATTGAAAATGTAGCAACTGATTTTCAATTATTCGGTCAAAAATATTTTTTTAAAGTGAATTTATAAAAATTATATGTAGGTGGGTTATATTTTACATTTTAATAATGTAAGTGGGTTCTATAGCTCATAGACTTCTACATTTATCCTCGTTTAAAAATCAAAATGCAGATACGTTATATCGGAGTGCCTTAAGCAACAGCGTTATTTTATGCTGTTATCTGTAGGTAGTCGCACCTAGGTCAAGTACCACGTGTAAAAAGGTCTTGCATTACCGAATTCACAGACGATATTTAAAAATGTTCGTTATTAAATTATTCAAGAGTAATATTAAGACTGTCAAGCGCATGCGGAATGCGTATGACAGTCTTAAAACTTTCAAAGACAACCCGTGACGTAGGTAAGTGCATTAAATAATAATTAAAATATCTGAAGGGAAATAGTCGTGCATGCATGGCCTTCGCAGTGTAGCCAAAAAACAACATCAAACATCGACGTCCGAAATCATTTTGGCTAATTAGGTACCGCGAATTCAGCTTACAGGTTTTGTGTTTTGCTGCAAATAATAATTTTACATCCTTTTAATATCGCTTTGTAAATCAATTGTGAGTCTGGTAGGATTTGCGAAATATTGTTACGTTGGACATTGAGGTAACTAGTGTAGAAATAATAATGAGTATTTATAATAATTCTCACATAATAACTTCTAAAGCCTTACGTTTCCGATATACTGTGTTTTGGCATCGACTTCAGAAGCAATTATGGGGTAATTATTATATTATTTATAGTTGTGTAAGTCGGTTCATACTTGTTAAAGTTAATTTTTCAACTAAAATTTACAACTTTTTGTGCTTTTCAAAATACTGTACAACTATGACAAATTATAAAGTATATAGTATGCTAAAGCAGCTACTAAAAACAGTCAGTTCAATGTGTAGTACTGCGCTATTACCACAGAGTAATTACTTGCTAAATAAATATGCAATTACACTGTACTACACTATCATATAACCACTTATTAAAAGTATTAAATTAATAAATATTAATAACAAAATATAAATTGAATCTAGGCGGTGCGCTGGGAATTCTTTTCTACATACGTAGAAATCCGTTTGAGTGGGTGGTACCACAAGAGTTTTTCCGCGAAATCGAAGTGCTTGCAATATGTTCCGGTCTTAAGGGTATATTGTATCCACAGAAATCTAAATAATAAGACAATATAAGTGCCTTCTACTGTCTTTTAATATCGGGACACGTGTCGCCAGGTCGT
>DWHP01001009.1:0-17234 GCA_018247895.1 Parnassius honrathi
TATATATATAGAGTAAATAAATACGGTATATATATTTATATAACGCCTGATTCTATTAATTAGTGCAGTTGGTTAATAAATATTGCCCTATTGCCTGGTTCTTTGTTTTTTTAAATAATAAATAACAAAGCCTGCGTCTTATTTAAGTATAAAAAGATGAATATAAATATACAAGTCGCACAGTTACGTTCTCAAGGTGTCGCCACGCCACTAGCGTGACCTCGCGGGATTCAACCAATTCAAATAAATCGACGGTACCGTAAGATTTTCGCGACCATTTGGGCGCGGCATCGCACTCGTCACCACTCTATTGTGACTTGGGTCGTCACCATATGGCGTTCACCTATCGTTTGAGGACGAGTTTTCGTGAATATATTATTAGTAAATATTGTTATGCCTATGTCGAATTGTTTGATGATTTGTATGACAAGTGTTTGGCTGCGGCCTAATAAACTAAACTTGTAACGAAAGAATTATTTTTTTTGAATATTGATTGTTTTTTTTTTAATTTACCCGGAATAATAGATGTAGAATAATTATAATGCTTCAAATTTTTAAAGCTACAGTTACAGCCTATTAGAAATCCACCGCTAAAATAGGCCTCACCCGTATACTCTCATGTAAGTTGGGTGAATGATGTGCAGTTTCATGGTCACTTGAAAGGAAAGGCTAAATTGGCTTTTAAAAAGTTTAGCATGCTCAGCAGAGCGGGACAGTATTTCATGCCGGCACACCGCCCGTTACAAAGCGTAAGTTGGGTCTCACATGGAATACTGTTCTCATCTCTGAATCTGGAATCCCAGTTGGCACTGCTCCTTCCACTTGACTGCTTCCAGTGCGGAGCGGCTAGAATTGTCGACTAACGAGTTCCTTCTGATCGGCTCGATTCACTGGCGTGGCGAAGGGATGTTGCATTCCTTTGCATTTTCTGTCGCATTTACCACGGGAGTACTCTGAGAAAATATTCGGATTAATTCCAGCCGCTAAATTTCACGAACGCACATCGCGACAATACTCACGATATCATCCACACAATCTGGATTCTTGGCGGTTTACCACTGTGCGTTTTGCTAGGAGGTTTCTTCTTCGTACAACCTCTTTGTGGATATTCTTACCACTGGTGATTTTTCCGGACTAATACGTCATAGGGATCTTCAAGGAAAGAGCTTACTTGTTTCTAAAAGGCCGGCAACGCAACCGCTGTTTCCCTGGTGTTGCAGTTGTTCGGGTGAGCCGCGAACTCGTCTCTCTTCTATAAAAAAGAACCATATCGTCCTGGGTGTATCATATATAAAACAAGCTTTTATAGACATAGCCAGGATCATCATCCGAGTCCATCATCAGATTATTTCCACGGAACCATATCATTATAATGACATCAAAATTACATGTTTAATTTCTGCTCAATTGGATATCACAAATTGCTTCAAAAATAAGTTACAAATTTGGAATCAGAAAAATAACAGAAAAGGCAACAAATAAAATTGTAAAAATAATGCATAATATTATAAGCATAGTACGATCAAGTCGTTGCCGAAAACAAATTATATTTATAGGAGTTAGTTGATTTGTTCATTAATCGGTAGAAAAGCTGTGTGCATGACGTGCCGTGAGTATATTACATAATATTAACGATTGAACGTCGCGTAACTTTATTATAATGTCAGCAAGAACATAAATTTGAACGGGGCTTTGAGGAACTGCTATGGAGCTTGGTTTTCTTTCAGATCTCAACTCTCAACTTGGCTTTTTTTTCACATTTTTTATACAGAAGAGTTGTCGGTCTTTTACAGATGTGTTGTCAACCTTAACGATTATGTTTTTAGTGGGATATAGTAGTAGTATCCAAAAACCTTCTGAGAGCAGTCGAGGTAAAAAATTAACTTTTTACTAACAGTTCCCATATTCAGCGTAACATCCTAGAAAGTCACATACAGCGTAGATCGGATCAAAAATTAAGAATTTTAATCTGGAGGTAGCCGTGGTTAACTACGATATTAGGACGTCGAACACCTCAGTCACCCCGTGACGATGGGTGTTGTAAAGTGCTCAAAACGTCGGGAATTTAGAATAAGTTAATATATGGGATACAATCCGTAAAAACGTAGTTTTATTTAAATGTATAATGTTCGCGTAAAGGTAAGAAACCACTATCCTACAAATACTTAAAAACTGGACTAAAAAGAGAGATTACCGTTTAAGTGATTTCTTAAGCTCCATCTACAGATCTAACCTTTGATGTGTGAAAGTTGCTAAACGCGTCAATGAGATCTCCACTAGTGCCTTCATTGTTTGCGCATTGAAGTGATCATTAAAAATCCACGAGCGCCGCTCTAGCTCTCGAGCCGTTGTGGGAAAGACTCGCAAGGATTGAGTGGCTGATTCGACAAATTTGACTCGCCTTGCACTGTTTCAAGATTTGAGAGTGCTCGAGGCCGGAGCAATAGCCGCGATTCCCATACACGATGACTAGTCGCGGTTGAGAGTTGAAGTTACTATGTCGATTTGTTTTCCCTCTTCTTTCATTTGTAATTTGCTTGTTTAATATGCGTACTAGCTGTTCCCCGCGCCTTCGCCCGTGTGGAATTTATGACGATTGGGTTTCATGGGTTTCAATTTTGTTTTGCGTGGAACCCTAAATCTTTATTTAAAATAAAGGCACACTATGTTACTTTTTATACCATCAGTTATCTGCCAGTGGAAGTTCCTTTAAAATTGGTCTAACCATTTTGGAAATTAACCATAATAAAGAGACAGACAGACAAAATTATTTTTTTTGTTATTTGTACCGTATACAGTTTCATATGCATTAAGTAAAAAGCTGTTATTTCGACATTATAAACATACACTTCAGTTTTACTTATTTGTATAGAATTACACAGACAAACGTAGGTACTTTTAAAGTTGTTCGTATTAACACGACAATGTTTATCGGTCTTATTCATAAAATGTTTGTGATATATTTATAAATTTATGGTATATCTAACAAAACAATAATAGGTAAGATATAGCCAATTGTCGCAGAAAGAAAAATGTAAATGTTCTTTTTTTAAATCTTAAAAATCCAAAAGTTGTTCACCATATTTTATTCGAATATGCGCATGCATTATATTATTCTTTTTTTTTAAAAAACTTTTGAAATGACTTCTAAAAAAAGTATTTAATTTAAAAAAAGAGAAAGAAAAACTTGTAAAAAACAAAGCAACGACAGGCCAGGTACAGACTACAAGATTAAGCGCCCGTGAATGCCAGGGCTTCCTATTTTATAAAAGCAGAACATTTCTCAGCGCATTTTTTTATAGAATAAGGGTGACAAACGAGCACACAGTCCACCTGATGGTAAGTGGATGTTGTGGCCCATAGATATCTACGTTTATCCTCGATTAAGAATCAAAACAAAGATTCACCCCTGAGGAGATGGATGCCTCGTTTCCAGTGAAGAAGGGTCTCCGGATCTCTACACTCACCACACGAAACACAGCGGTATTAAGCAGCTATTTTACGCAGGTATTCTGTGAGAGCTTGGTTCTTCCCCGGTCGAGCCGACAACTGCAGCTATATTAAGGTTGTAGCACTAATGCTACAACCTTAATATAGCTGCAGCGTGGGTCTACCACGTACAACCTTTAAACTTAGAAATGTCGAAACCGTCTGGCTACTGAGAAAACGTCTTTTAATAGTTACCCAAGTAACATAATATAAAATTCAGCTTGTGTACTACTATAACGTAAGTACAGTTAAAATTTGATAAAGTTCAAAGGTGTCTGGCAAGAGGTTACCACGATATTAAGTGTCCGGTAACGGATGACGTAATTTCTTATATTATACGGGACAAAATATAAGAAAATTACGATTAACACTTGGACAAATTTAAGTTCTTATTTTATACACTTTTGCTAACTGTTATCTACCAAAGCCACGATGATCCAAACTTCACAGTAGCTCATCGTTCCTACCCATAGAAATCGTAATAATTTCAGGCATGCTCTATATTTGTTTTAATTTTAAAGGACTTTATTGCATAGGACTTAAAATAAAACGTGAAAACGCTTTTGTTGAGCTACGTGGGATTGAAAAAAGTAGCAAAGGGGTACTTAATATTGTTATTACTTATGTATTTATAGTATATTCGCATTGCTATTACTATTTCTGTGTTCCTACCTATGTTGGAAGAATGCACTGAGAAATTTTCAACTTTTATAAAATGAGGAAACTCTGGCGAATACGGGCTCCAGCTATTAGGGAAATTCCACAAAAATTTTACAGCATCCGATAGATTCCCGCCCGGCGTAAATTAACTCACCTGACGACGGGACAGCATCGTCGTACCTTCGCCAATCTGCCTGGTGTGATGATAAAGGCAATACCTGCATTCAGTGGGAGATAAAGTAGAGAGAGCGAGAGATCCAGCAGTAGAATTCACGAGTAATTAGGTGCACCATTTGTTTAGAAATTGGAAAAAAAGAGAGTTGGGCTAGACTAGATATACCTCAAGGTACATAATATAGGGTAGCCATATTGTTTACTTAGCAAATGTACATGGTAAGAACACAAATTTACGTGGTAGATCCACACTGCAGCTATATTATAGTTGTATCACGAAGGAATCGGTTTGACTGGGGTAGAACCAATTTCTCACAGAATACCAGCGTAAAATATCAGCTTAACGCTGCTGTGTTTCGTATGGTGAAAATCGTACAGAACCGTAGAACCTTTAAACTTTAAACTTACTGGAAACGAGCCATTCCATCTTAGTCCTCAGAGATGATAAAATTTGCATTTTGATCTTTAATCGAGGATATATTATGTAGATGTGTATGGGTCACAGCATTTACTTACCATGTGTGCTCATTTCTATAAAAAATAACTATACTTATCAAATGTAGCCACATAATTCATTTTCAGCATTTACAAATTATGTTCTTTGTGGCGCGAAATATATAGTTCTACATGTTACAATAATTATTTTCCGTTGACCAGGAACAATATACCACTTTCTCACATCGAATGACAAATTGCGAGTGAATTAATACCGAGACGCATTTGTTCGCTTAAATCAAATGGCGCGAATCCTCACAGCAGGCTGTACATCGTTCCTTATAACCAAGTATTCCGAGCAGTTGTTATCAACCGTATTTTCCGAGCATTAAGATTCGTAATCGATTGATCGACAGTAAAATAGATTTTAAATTGACAAAGTTATACCTGCGATTTGGTTATATCTTATTACATTTACAATATGTCCCTATTTTGTTGGTTTAGTGGCGGAAATCATTTAGTGGTGTTAAATATACGCGTACGATGGAGGATGTTATTGCTCAGTGTCTTCGCGAAGTCGTAGGGATGGGGTCATGTGAAGATTTACGATACATTTTTGTTATATTATTCATATCGTAAATTATGAAATTAAACTGTTTATTTATTATAATTGGAAAATAAACATAAGTGCGTAAAATTGGTTCTTCCATAGTGACCATGTTAAGCCGTTGCTTTATTTGTATTTGTATTGAATGAATATTTTTCAAATTAATTTTTACATTTTTTATCACTTCATCACTACAGCTCATCACAACTTCACTTCTAAACATAGTTCTACCCCCACAGATTGCATGCATACTACTACCGGTTCCAACCTTCGGCATGTTTCAGTAGATCGGAGGAATCCTACGAAGATCTACTTAAAAATCTTTCCAAATATAACTTCAACGTTCTTCTTTATCGGTTGCTGGGTTCTTTACTATCTGGCTGATCCACTTTTCCTTCAATTCAGTTTACTGATTTGTTCCGATCCGTTAGTTAATATTTTGTTATTGCTAATTTTCATATTTAAATTGTTTTTTAAATAAAGATTTATGCTGAATGTTTATTCTGATCATTGAAACTTTCTTTAAGCTCTTTTATTTACATTTCATAGTAAGCATGACAGAAAAAATACAAACTTTTCCTTCAGAGAATCGGAGACAATTTTTATTATTATCAATAAATTCCATTACGGATAGGAAAGTATCTTCAGTTGGATTCTCATCGAAGATAGACGTCAATGTCTGTACCTCCATGTGCTCCACCATCCATTTACCATGATATACATATCGTTTGTAAAACTGACTTTTATAAAAAAGTTAACCATCCCCAAATAGATATCCGGTAGAATAAGATGTCCTTAAGTCTGATTAAGTTTCTAATTGTTCATTTGCTGCGCATAGTCATACTTTAAGAATAGAATAATTTTTATTCAATACTAGCGCTTCGCCCCGGCTTCGTACTGCGATTTCTCGATCTCGATAACAGAGCTACCTACCGGGTCCAAATGTGAATCTAAACTATTCAGGAACCCATTCAAACGCACACAAATAATTTCACCAATCGTTCGAACCGTTTTTGATATTTAGCGTGACTAACGGAAAGTAATTGATATTTATATATACAAAATAAGAAGTCTATATACTTATATATATATATTACAAGAATACTTATCAAAAGTCATTTATGCCTTTACCACTGGGTTTGAAAAAAATCTGTCCTGGAAAGAACCAAAATGAAACCCAGCAGTATTTTTTGTAAATAATAATTCACAATTAAACATTTACAAACATTTAGAAAAAAAAATAAAAAACATTTAGAATTAGCATGGTAGCGATCACCTCACTCCGAGGGGTTAATATCAATTTATCTCTATACATAGTATAAAAACCCATATTAAACAGTTTTTTGTTTCAATAAAAAATTTAAACCTTTTGATAGATACCGGCATATTATAATAACATACTTTAAAAAAAAAAACAAAAATAAAAACAAAACCGTGGTTGCCGCGTATCATGCGTGACAACTATCCCTTCCCCCCCCAATGTGGCAATCTATGGGGGGCCCATGTTTAAGGACTTTTTGTTGTAGATCTAACGGTAGCGGTACAAGAGTATTGAGTTTGAAATTGTTATTTGCGTGCCTAAAGTCTAATTTACCTGTTGTAAAGGGTTTGACTTGATATAAAGAACACCACCACTTAATTTTTGTCCGGGTATATCGTTAGAGGTGTTTACGGGAAATGGCAAAAACATATACCACGTATGTGGTATAGCCATGCTGCAGTGTAGTTGTAGCACGAACGGGTTGGCTCGACCGGGAGAGGACCACGCTCTCACAGAATAGAGGCGTGAAATAATAGCTTAATGCTGCTGTGTTTTGTATGTTGACTGTTCAAAACCGGATACCCTCTTTACTGTAAACGAGGCATTCTATCTTGCATTTTGATGCGTAATCAATGGTAGATGTAGATGTCTATGGGCCACACCAACCACTTACCATCAGGTGGACTGTGTGCACGTTTATCACCCTTATCTTACAACAAAAATGTAATTAAAAGTGCGAGATGTCTGGTACTGGGTTCGCCAATCCCAAATGTGCCAATTGTAGCAACTCCTCCTTACAATAGTCGGACAGAGAGACGCGTGTCTAGTACGTCCAGTACTAGACACGCGTCTCTCTGTCCGTTGATGTTAGGATAACGAGGAAGCAGATTAAAAAAAAAACGAGAACATATTAGATTTGGTTATTTGTACAGCAGCGTAGTGACCTTATCTCTATTCTATAATTCAATCAGAAATGTAAAGAGTTTTGTTCCCTATGATTCATCTTTTTCATTATCACCATTACAATCGCAAGTACACTGAACTGAACGTATTGAGAGAGGTCTTCCAACGTATGCCTCAAAACACAGTTCTGAGTCACCTGCATACAAGTCATCCTGTTTTGTTTTACCAGGTCTTCATTCTATCTCCACACTCTATACACTTCGTTTACAGATATAAGACTCACTCGATAACCTTTCTATCTCATCGGTTGTCAGTTCCTCAAAGCATATGGGATGCTAATTACTTTTTAATTTACTTTCAATAAATAAAATCCAGCATTACTTCGCCATAATTATATTAAAGATGTGATAGTATGTATAATAATTTCCTCCAGACCGAATTTCGGTCACGACGGCCAGTCTCAACGGAGACTAGCTATCTGCGCAGGACGGGATTATAGTGCCCAAGTGTATGAGTAAGCATATACATATATGGCTATCTATTCGCTCTATTTTAGTAAGATAAGATAGTAATCCGAAACAACCGGAAGGAGATTTGGCGGTGGGCTTTTACGTGCATTCCCAGGCATGGGACTGGAACAACACTTCTTTCTCTAAGCTCCCACTGAGATTTCTTGTCCAAAAATTTTAATTCGGGCCTGATGGTGTCTCGTTAAGAGGCGAAATAAATGTTGTTTTATCGGCCGTGGTGTCTTTTTTTCTGGTGTAGTATATTGAGGAGAGAGGTTTTAAGTTTCATGCGATTGTTGAGTAGAGGCTCTTCAAAAAAAATTTCACAATTGCGTTCACGTATTTATCGATAGAACTTTGCAAGAAAATGTATAATCACTAGTGTGAGTCTCGCGTCGCACAGGGTGTTCCAGTAACAAATGTGCCGCTCTGCACCAGCCGGGGGCCCCGCCGTAATAGTTTTACTAATGTAATGTATAGGTTGGCATTTGGACTTGTTTTGACGCGATCAACTTGCTGAAGGACTTAGATGAATGTTATTCGTTGATATTACCATTACAGTATATCAAAACTCCACTGCTGAATATTGTCCTTCGCCATGCCACGTTTGGCAAACGGGTTGGCAACCGTAGTTTTTACCACGTTTTAATTAACTCTCACTTCCCCATGAGCTGCATTTGAAACTTTAATTATGGCTCAGAATCGAATATGAAAAAAAAATGTGTACATATTAACAATTTTTAAAAGAATTTAAAATATAATACTTAAAAATCTCTTCTTTATTTTCATTCACTTGTTATCATGATGATTTAAACGTTGATATGTAGCGTTGAAATAGAAAATATCAATAAGAGTTAGTTTAGGGGATAATTGCTTGCCTCAAATTTAGTATACAATTTTTTTTTATAGCATTGGGTAACAAATGAGTACACAGTCCACTTGATAGTAAGTTGGCGCTGTGGTCCGTAGATATCCACATTTGTTCTCAATTAAGGATCAAAATGCAGGTGCGCTGTCACCCCTGAGGACTAAGTACACTCACCATACGAAACACAGAAACATTACGCTGCTATTTTACGCTGATATTTTGTGAGGGCGTGATTCTGCGCCGGTAGAGCCGACCCATCCGTGCTACAACTATAATATAACAACAGCTTGGCTCTACCACTTAAAAAAAGTAAAGTAAGTGCTGATTTAAGTCGATTTCTGTGGTAAATCTGGCAGTAGAGTAGCGAGATTATTGTTTCATAACTCTTATACATAGAAGAGAACGCCTTTGCCCAGCTGTAGGACGTATAAAAGCTGTAACTTTACTAACTTTATATTAAATCACACAATATCAAAGCAATACCCAATACATAAATCATAGACGCTTGACTTCGTAGTATAAAATATTCTATGGGACGTAAAAACCACCGGCACTAAAATGGTGTACTATCCGAGAGAACAGCCAGACGAGTAAAACTGTACGCACAAGCCAGTTAATATTAATAGCAGCTATAAATCGCAAGCGATATAGCATACGAGCTCTAATTAGTTTTACGACGCGGTGACATCACGTCCGACGCGTCGCCACACGGCTTACTGCTATAAAATATTAATTTGATTCGCATGTTATTTCCAAATAAGTTTTAAAACGTTTTTAATAATTATATCCGTCGTAAAATTCAGCTCCTTTTTGGACGTTTTGATTTTTTTTATATTGAGCACTGTGACAAATGAAAACAAAGTTCGCATGATGGTAAGTGGATGCTGTGGCCTATAGACATTTAGGTCTATCTTCAATTAAGAATCAAAATGCTGATTCATAGTCACCCTTGCCTCAATGCCTCATTTCTAGTTACAAGGGTCTTCGGTTCTTTAAACTCACCATACAAAACACAGCAGCACTAAGCATGGTCTTAACCCGGTCGAGTCGACGCATCCATGCTACGACCATAATACAGCTGCATCATGGCTCTACCACGTAAACGCACGTATACGTTGTGAAACAAACATTTTAACGAGTAACGAATCACCTAGTAGTAGTACAAGGTAGTAGTAGTAGGCAATCTTGTAACAAATAGTCCAAAAAATAAGTTGCTAGTTCTATGGAAAATACTACGAAATCACTTATTTTATCAAAAGTGTTAAATTAATCTCTGACATAAGTAATACAGTCCAAAAAGAATTGTAATATTAGATATTTATTTCTTAAAATAGGTCTTTAAGCTCACATGACTAATATCTTAAATGACACGTATTAGTTTTTTTCTGTTGTTTCAATATAATTTCAATATCAGTTTATCCCCACAATATGAATCCATAGGACATAAGACTGTGGGAATAGCTGATGTAAGCCGATCTTACTGTATCCACATCTTAACAGCGTTAGTATATGCTGATAGACGCGGATCATGAGAACCTCGGTCTGTAGTTGCTTTGGTGTGGTGGTTGCTGATATTACGATTTATTGTGGTTCTAGGTTTGAATTCTGGATCGGGACAAAATCAGTTATTGGGTTTTCATCATTATCATTACAGCCCTTCACAAGTCCACTGCTGAATATAAGCCTTCCCTAAGGAATGTTACAAAGCACGGTCCTGAGCCACCTGCATCCATCGAATTCCTATATGTCCTACCAAGTCGTTACTCCAACTAGTGAGGGGTTGCCCTAAACTATGTCAACCACTCGAGAACCCTTTTTTACTTATCGGTTGTCGGTTCTTCGAGCTATATGGCCGGCCCATTGCCACTTCTGCTTACTAATCCGTTGGGCTATGTCGTTCACTCTGGTTCTATTGCGGATATCCTCATTTCTAAGTTTATCACGCAGAAATACAACTCGAACATAGCCCTCTCCATAGCTCGCTGAGCGACCTTGAGCGTCCTCATACGGCCAGAAGTGAAGAACCACGTCTCTGATACATAAGTCATCACTCTTCTTCTTCAAGTCTTTAAACCTATGTATATTGGTCTTACTTACACAATTTGCAAAAGTTATTGGTGACTATGAGACCATAGACCAAAAAACCATAAGAGAAAACACGAGGAGAAAAGACTTTCATAATAAAATCATCCCTCGTATGGTTATGACTAGACACTCTACTCATTATCAATAAGCGCTTCTGTTTAATAGATTACCTATTGATTTAAAAAATATTTTATACAAGAGTAGTTTCAAAAATACTTTAAAAAAGTTCCTACTGGAAAAATGTTATTATAGTGTTGACGAGTTTCTTCGTGCTAATGCTATTACATAAAATTCAATGTTTTTAAATCTTTGATGACATTTCAAGAAATAGTTGTATTTTTTTTGACAAGTATAGTTATTATTCTTTTGTGATATTTTTAATACTTTAAATTTCATTGATAGTGGTGAGATTTGACTTGTAATTTTTATATAATTGTAATTTTATAGTTATTGCCACTTTATATAATTTAATTGTGTACTAATTATTGTAATCTCATATTATTATTGTAATTTTATATAGTTGTAAATTTGGTTGTTAAGCTTTTCAATTGTATTTTTGCATGAATTATTGTACACAATTTGCATTGTTCAGAATAAATAAATAAATATTGTATTGTATTGTATATTGCATCACCTTCAAAAACATTAAGTTCTGTTTTGTGTTTGCCATTTTCTTTGTCTAATCTTCTTCTTCATGTCTGTCTAAATTTTCATTTTTTTTCCAGCTGCAGTAGATATCATAGCTGCTAGCATATTGTTTTGAATTGTAGCTGACTGCATAGAAATAGATTTTTTTCTCTATAATTTCTACGTTTTATATTTGGTATGTAATCTCAATATTTATCCGAATCGTCTCAATCTTCTTCGCGATCGAAAAGTGGTTAACTTCTAGTTAAAGCTATAAGGCAATAATTTTGTATATTTAAAATTCCCTCTATATTTAAAATCCCTCGGCCTTAAATGATGTAATAAATTTCAGATTTTTGAATAAATAAACTTTAAGAATACACCCAGTCTTCATTGCAATAAAATAACCTAAAATAATACTCTAAGTTTAACACATTTTTCGGTAAGAACGACAAAATACTAAATGTTACATGTAGTGTTCAGTCTTAAAATTAAGAAATCATCCTTTAATAAAGTCATAACTGCAAATAATACAAAATTGTGCGTATATTTTTCAACAATAACGTTACATTGCTGAATATTATTACTAAATATTAAATATTATAAATTGCAATACCGGCGTAACTCAAAATAACTCTGTGTTGTTAAAATATGTATTTAAAAATTGTTCTTACCATGTGTTGCAATAAAATATTAACTTCAAAAATGACGTCCTTGCGCAGTACAGCACACGTGTCTTTGTTGATTAAATTAGATAGGACGCTATTGAAATAATAATTATGACGCCTAGCATTAACGAGCAATTATTACACTTCTTGCCATATAGCGCCCCAGCGTGAAAATATATTTTTGTCCTTATTGCAACAAAAATATCCCTAAAGGAACGTTTTTTTAAATAATTTCGTAAAAAGTCACGATTTAGAGAAATGACGGTCTTGCATTAAATGAGCGCTGTGTAAATTCTTCCTACCGTCAAATACTCTCTAGAATGGCAGAAGTTTATGTATGCAATGTATGTTTATGTATGTAAGTGTAGTCCCACATTATACTTAATTGATAATAAACAATAATTAAAGCAATTTCTAATTAGTTTTAACTATCAGAGACCTTCGTAAAGGCCCAAACGGATAGTTTCTCCCACCTCCAGCAACAACTCCCCAACTCTCTACAAAGCTATAGAAAATTTTTATCTATAAACGTATTCATTGCAAGATTAGTAATTTCATTATTTATAGTATGTAATTACATCATTTTGTCGCTTTTCTTTCGGAAAATGTGACTAATGCTGAAATTATTTTTATTCAAATTCGAATACAACATTAATATTGTATTAGAAAAATGGTTTAAAGAAATCTAACGAGAAATAAAAATAACAGAACTAGAAGTTCGCCTGCTAGTTCACATGACAGTGCACTGAATTAATGTCATGTGGGATAATAGGTTATCAAGCACTTGCTTGTAGTTAAAAAGAAACTAATAAAATTTATGTAAACTTTATTATTACAGTATCAACTCTTCCACAATTCTACATAAATAGGTCACTAACACAGATATATTATTTTGAATACATTCCAGCATTCAGCATAGTATATATGTAATAGACATAATATATAACATCCAACAGCTACAACTACGATCTAAGAAGGGTGTAAATACGTACAAAACGACATTTATTTATACATTGTATACGTATAGATTTATAACATAGTTATATAATATATTTCATATAAATACTGGGTTGCTATCAATAATGCATTACGCAAGAAACATACCACACACAACCAAGATTAACGTTGAAAGGAAGTTGTTTACTGCACATAACGTGTATTCTGAAAATTATTATAACTTAAATTTTGTGATTTGTTTTGCACATACTTGTTTTAATAATATTTATTATAATTAACTAATTATAATTACCAACGGCTTTAATCGCACGGCATTAAATAGTAAGAACCATGTACCCATTACCTATCTACAATAAATGAATATAAACATTTTTTGTATTCAATTTCAATAGTAAAGCCAGTATTTGTATCAATCCAAACCTCAAAAATAAAGATTAAGTTTCACCAAACGACAACAATTGGAAGTATAAATTACAAAAAACTTCTTTTCCATACCTATTTATTCATTTGCTTAAAATCAACAAGTTATAATAATTTGTCATCTTTATTTCTTTCCACTACACCTGAATGTATATTTATTTATTCCGATAACAACCTTTGTAATCGTATTTTGATATCGACTGTTAATATATTCAGTTCAAAAAACACGTAAAAATATAAAAGCATACTTAACGGCGTCATTGTAGAGTAAAAAATCTAAACTTTAATTTGTGCTCTATCTACATTTCTAGGTAGAGTAATATTATAAACCCTATCTAGACTATAGTTAGTGATGTTGTAGTGATGGGAAGTAATCAATTTTGCTTATATTTCTTTTAAATATTTTTTCGTAAGCATTAATTTTGGTTCATGATCAAGTTACGTTACATTTCACTAGTCTTAATATCTGGATTGTGTTTTTTATTATTGACAGATTAGAGATTCACGCATTTGTTATAGAAGGCTAAATTTGCCAATAATATAACTCTTTTAGTTTAATGTGATAAAAAACATACAGCTAAAAGTAAATCTTAATTAAAAGCTATTTTGATTATTATACGCTTTCATTTATGTTAACACTAGGCGCACACATTTCACTTTTTTACACATTTAACCATACTTTGTTCCTTTTTAAATAAAATCTAAACAGTTTTATTCATAAACAAACAACTTCAACCAACAATAAACATTTTATATTTTGAAACGAATTGAAAGAATTTTGTCACATTTCCGAAGTAACTCTGAGAGATGGAAAAGTATTTGGAAAAGTAATTGTAGCTGGAAGTGGTTGTAAACAACTGAAGAAACTAAGGAATCTATTCCACATTGGCATAAGATCGTATCCAGCTATGGACCGTTATAAGCAGATAACGTAAACTAGCGTAAAGAAATAATAAATAAATAATAAATTGCAGAGATATCTGATTTAAAATAGGAAAATGACGAGATTGATATTTATAACACCGAGGCAGCAACAAGCGATTAGGCTTAAACCCCATCATCAAAATAGCAGGAATGGTTGAAAGTACTAATTGAAGATAAATACCGTTTTACTTCTCGAGGGTTACAAAGGTATAGGTTTGTACAACTACAAATAGTTATAGTCGGTAAGACGTTCAACCGCTAATATAAAATCATGTTCTATGTAACATTCCCTTTTGCCACGTTGTAGAATAAATACCATGAATATAAAAAAATAAAATTAAAACTCCACAGCATGTGGTTAGGTTTAAACACAAAAATCGTAATAATCGGTGAGTTTAAACTTAGAATTATAAATAAAAACGTTTCTCAACACAGACCTTTATAAAATTAATCACTTAATTAATTACTTAAAAACGTTATAGATAGCAAAAGTTAACATTAGAGATTTTAACGAATGAAACCAACAGAAAAATATATTTTTTATAAAATAAATGTGACAAACGAGGACATAGTCCACATGATGGTAAGTGGACACTATGGCCGATAGACATGTATCCACGGTTAAGAATTAAAAAGATGATTATGTGTTATCACCTATGACGAATAAGGTGGAATGTCTCGTCTCCAGACAAAAATAGCAATTATCTGCTACGTTACGCTGGTATTATATGAGCGCGTAGTTCTTTCGCGATCGAGCCGACCCATTCTTGATACAACAGCACCATGGCTCCACAACTTTAAACATCACAAATGCCGATTGCAAATAATAGTGACGGCGATAACGATGAGACTAAGACAACACAAAGCGACGTCTAAGGCAGCTGAAGCGCCATGACAGCGAGTGCGTCATGCGGAGGCGGCACGTTGAACACCGGCACGCCGTCCTCGTCGCAGTACTCCGAGTAGCGCACGCGGCGCAGCGTCCGTAGACCTAGACTGCTGCAAATGCGCTGCGAATACGCACCGGTTGCATCCACTTTGAACAGCTGGAAAATGATAATGTTTTAATGTATTATTCTCTCATATTATCCCTCAAACATCTCGCTACTACATTAGAGCGTTATAGTAAAACTGCCGTAAATTACTGATTTGTGAATTGGCGGTCGCAGTAATAAACGTCTCGTTCATTTGAAGCTGCGCCACTGCACGTATTTATTTGTTCCATTTTTCATTATTCATATATATATATATAGCTTCATTCGTGTAGACCACCAGAAATTTTATGTTTTTGTTCTTATTAGAAGCTCTGTTGACGCTTCTGTGCATCTGCTATGTCTGTTTCCCTCTTTTTTTAACAGAATAAGGTTGACAATCGAGCACATAGTCCACCTGATGGTAAGTGGATGATGTGACCCATAGACATCTACACCTATCCTCGATTAAGAATCAAAATGCAGATGCGTTGGCACATTTGAGGACTAATATGTAATGCCTCGTTTCCAATAAAAAGTGTCTGCGGTTCTCTACACTCGCCATACGAAACACAGCAGCATTGAACAGCTAGCTACTTTACGCTGGTATTCTGTGAGAGCGTTCCCTGGTCAAACCGTCGGGTAGTAGATTTTTTTTGCCGCTACGTGGCAATCTTCGGATAAAAAGTGTCCACACGACTAACTTACCGGTGGAAAGAATAAAAAAATATCATGTTTGAATATTTAATACAATTTTTCATTCGACACAATAAACGACTTGACCGATATTGCTCAAAATTTAATGAGGTCTAAGTTACATAATTATGCGTTAAATAAAACTAGTCCCATGTGAATATCACCGTTTGTTCTCGAGATACATGAGGTGAAAATTGAATCCGAAATACGTAATACTATTATTTATTCTGTGTCCGAACATACTATACATACATACACATATATACGTACACGTGCACACACGGACATCCTCTTCAAAAACCATACTATTCGACTCGAAAGACCTTGAAATGTGGAGATATGTTAAAACCCATTACAATAACTTGTAATGGGCTAATAACTGTAGTACAATAACTTCCCACTGGGAAGTTAATAACATTATTTCCAACTAAAATTATAGTTAAATATACTAAAGTAAAAAAATGGGGCTAGTATTTTCTATTTACACTTTAAATTGTTTTTTTGTATCTTTGTGACAGAATAACAAGTGTTAAGGAGTGACGTGACAGTCGCGATTCTCAACTTAGTAAATATTTCTATTTCTTCTCCTTCTCCAGCATTTGATAAGCCCACTACTGGATATGAGCCTTCCCCGTCATAATAATGGACGCCACACACGGTCAGTGAAAATGATCAGTTGAATTGACGTATATCCAAAAACTGACCGCGAGTGTGGAATCTTAAGTTGAAATTTTTAACTGATGGGACTCCACGGCGTTTTCCGGGCGCACCGTAATCCGCTGGCTTCAGTTCGTTTTAATTACTGGTAAGTACCTACTTTCTTAGTAGCTACATACATTATTTATATGCCATTTAGATTTTTATTACTTTATATATTTATAGAATTTCGTTTGACGGAGGATGAAGACTAAGTTGACGGTGATGATGTCACCTTCCTTATAATTGACTTAGGAGATGGGTAAAGAATCTTAGTGATGCTA
>DWHP01001010.1:0-17230 GCA_018247895.1 Parnassius honrathi
TTTTTTTTCTTTATTTCTCAGACATGCAGGTTTCCTCACGATGTTTTCCTTCACCGCCGAGCACGTGGTAAATCAGCGCTTAAAATTGTAATTAACAATTTCATTGGTGCCGGCGGGGATCGAACCCGGTTTGCTCGCGTACAGTGAAATTTACCGCGAGCATATAACCATCTGAGCTACCACGGCTCTTATATAGTATTTTGTAGTAGTATAGTATTTTGTTAATTTAAGTAGCAAACGAACTTACAGATCAACCGACGATAAGTACTTTTTTTTAAACGTGACCCCCCCCTGGGATTTTTTCCTGTATTGTGGGGGCAGTTTACAAACACAAATTTTACGAGGACAAACATCCAGACCCGGAACAATTACTTGTAGGTCATACAAATACTTGTTCCGAGCGGGATTCGAACCCGCGACCCCCAAGCGCAGCCACTCATTGCTAAGCCACTGCGCCACGGAGCCGTCAAACTTAATTACTTCTTCTACTAACTTCGGGGCTTACATATATGTAACCAACTACAAACAAAGAAGGCTAGTAACTGGCTTTTTTTTCTTTTATTTTATAGGAGAGACATGCAAACGAGCATACGGCTTACCTGGTGGGAAATGATTACTGTTTAATTATATATGATAGAGCCACGCTGCAGCTATATTATAGTTAAAGCAGTATAGTAAAGTTTAGACTCCCTCGTTGGTCTAGTAGTCGTAAACGCAACTGCTGATTATGAGGTCCCGGGTTTGAATCCCGGGTCGAGCAAAAACAATCAGTTATTGAGTTTTTCCCTCAAGAAATTCTCTGTAGCTGCTCGGAGTCAGGAAGTTGGCGGTGTCTCATCCCTGTGCCTCGGAAAGCACGTAAAGCCGTTGGTCCTGCGCCTAATTTCTCCCTGGTCGTGTCGGTTTACTATCCCATCGGACCATGAGAGTGAGGGAATAGAGAGTGCTTCTGTGCTTGCGCATACACTTGGGCGCTATAATCCTGTCCTGCACTGATGGCTTGTCTCCGTTGAGGCTAGCCGCCATGACCGAAATTCGGTCTGGAGAACATTATAGTTAAAGCATTAGTGGGTCAACTCGATCAGGGACAAAGCTGTGTTTAGTATGGTGAGTGTAGAAAACCGCAGACCCTTTTTAAAACTAACAAACTCTACTTTAAAACATTACATAAAAGTAGAATAAAATGACTTCGAATTGTCCCATTTGTATCATGATTGATTCAAATTAAGTTAAGACGTTAAACATTTTTAAACGACATTTTTTTTTAATTTCTCAAGACCGGGCGTAGCGTAGTCACGTGTACACCGTCTACCGTTCAGAAGACCGTGATCAATTGTATCATTACATAAGATACGCCTCCTATCTATTGAGCTTCCTCCATCACGTGTGGCTCTAGTGTTATTGGATAAGCGCGAGATTTTGATTTGCTGAAATAAAGATACAAGCTAAAAAGATAAAAGCGACAGTAAACCAACGATAGGGTTTCATTTTATGTAATAAGATTTGTCACAAACAAGCTCGCAAGTAAGTGGATGCTCTGGCAAATAAACATCTACATCGATCCTCGATTAAGAATAAAAATGAGGATGCGCTGCCACCCCTGAGGACTAAGACGGAACGCCTCGTTTTAAGTAAAAATGTCTCCGGTTCTCATTGCAGAAATAAGCTGCTTTTTTTGCTTGTATTTAGTGAGAGCGTAGTCCTTCCCCGGTCGAGCCGACCCAGTCGTGCTACAACCATAACGTAGCTCCGGCATGGTTCTACCACGTGAAAACGTACGGGCCGCGAACTCAAAAAGTCGAAAAGTCCAAATGGACTACTGTCGTAACTACTCCTAACACGAGCATTTTAGATATCAGGAGATGCTAAAGGGTATATTGGTAATGTTCGTAGCATTGCTGGTACTTTAAAGAAATTATAAATGCTCCAGTAATATCTTGTACTTACCAATAGATGGCGTTATACTATGTTGCGTACGTTAAGTGTAAAATACCTAATATGGCGACGGGCACCTGCGTCAAAGATCCGTTATTATTTATCATATACTGTACTTATACAACATTTAATAAGTAATAAATACCTTATACTCACTTCTCTAGTCGAAAGAACACACAAGTATTTCGGATCCCTCAGTTCGTCCGGTGCCACTAATGAAAATCCAAAAAAAAATAATTTTATAAATGTCATAAAACCCATTGGCATCATCGAACAAAAGTGCCAAGTCTTTCAAAACTTTGTAATCAAAAAAGCGATGTATACTCAGTAAACACCAGAAACAAACACTAACTAGTGATATTTCTCGATACTATGCAATCAACTAATTCATTCATGGAGCAATGTATTACAATAAAGTCACAGAAAATGTACAAGATCTCTATATTATCAAGTTTAAATATTTTAAAAACTGTATAGAAAAGGTTATTATAATATAAACGTAAGTATACATGGTCGATGCTAACCCCTGGGAATGAGATGGTCGCTTCCAAGTTGTTTCTATAAGTTTTGTAAGTTGTTTGTACAACCTGATTTTATTGTAAAATTTTACTTAGAAAAAATCTTCCTTCCATTATCGGAGAATCAGACGTTCGGCCAATCGCCATCCTTTCGTTGTACTTGCCTCGCTTTCACACCAGATGGTTTGCTACATCGTTCAACAATCATCATGCGTACAGCAAAGGAGTAAAATAAGTTGGCAGCATTTGTGTTTCCATCCGATTACAGTATTGGTGTTTTCAAGGCGAGAGTGAATAGAATTTTTTAGTTAGTCCGCTTCACTATCTTAGGATATATCACCACTCACCTATATAAAAGTTACAGCATATATACGTCCCACTGCTGGGCACAGGCCTCCCCTCATTTCTGAGAGGGCTTTAGGGCAAGGAATAGTCCGCCGCGCTGCCCCAATGCGTTTTGGCGATCTTATTTCTCAGATATGCAGGTTTACTCACGATGTTTTTCTTCACCGCCGAGCACGTGGCAAATCAGCATTTAAAATTGCAATTAACAATTTCATTGGTGCCGGCGGGGATCGTGAAATTTACAGCGAGCGCTAACCATCTGAGCTACCACGGCTCTTACCTATATACTTATAAAAAAATATTTATAAAAAATCCCGCTGGGTTTCTTGCTGGTTCTTCTTAGGACAGAGGTTATTTTTCCGAACCAGTAATAAAAGTAAAAAAAATATTTTAAATAAGGTACGTGAGGGTAATTATAGTCACCTTTAGCTTTGCCCTTTAAAACAAAAACTAAGAGGTGGACGGAGACAAAAAAACGAAATCCATATACTATAACTAATATATTAAGAAAACTATACCAAACAAGCTATGGCAAAATTTAGAAACTTCGAAAAATCAACTTAAAAAACCTAACTGCGCTACGCAATACTAAAATCCATTTTAATATTTACTGTAATTTCACTGCCTTATCGACGCAATTTTGTTGACTAATAAAGAGCTATCGTAACACAGAGCCATCTATGCAAACAAGGCTTTTGAGTTATAAAAAAAGTGGTTGACTATATTACCCTCATGTACTGTAGGAATTACTAGTTCCCATGCAATTTCCTTAACCTCGTCTTGATTGTGATTGTGATCAATGATTGTTACACTCGCCTACCGCATAGAATTCCCTCGCGACCAACAACACTAATACAATTTAGCTTTTATTAAAAGTCATTGCACGTGAATTGGCAAAGATCATACAAACTACTTGGAAGTTGTAAAATACAATATCCATTGACGTTATGAAGTCATTTTTGTTAGCTTCATGAATGCATCAGAGAAGAATGTTGGTAATGTATGAGAAAATCTGTTTTTGTTTGATGGTAAGGAAAACGCTCTCACGGAGTACCACCGTGAAATAACAGCTCAACGCTGCGGTAATTCGCAAGGTGAGGTAGAGAGCTCGATGCCTATTTTACTGGAAATAAGGCATTCCATCTTAGTCCTCAGGAGTGACAACGCATCTGCATTTTAATTCTTGATTGGAGATGGATAAAAGTTGCTTAAAGTTCCAAAAACGTGAAAGTCTGTTGGAGCAAGGTCTGAATGTAGGAGGAGGAAGGTTTTCCAGCTTTAGCTCTACTAATTTTTGTAGAACTGCCGACGTCCTTAGTACCGATTTGACTTCTTTAATAAATAAAACGATAGCTAAATTCTTTAATGAAACTTATTTAATTTACCAATTTGCCGCAAATGGTCTTATATTGTTTTGACACTTATTCTAAAATAAAACGTAAACAAATACAACTAGCTCAACCGTATTTTGAAACAGATCCTCTTGCACTATCGCCTTCAGTACGTCATTAACAACCTTCTTCTGCGGCTATATACCAGCGTAAAATAGCAACTTAATGCTGCTGTGTTTCGCATGGTGAGTGTAAAGAACCGGAGATTCCTTTTACTGGAAACGAGGCATATCATCTTAGTCTTCAGGGGTGATAACGCATCTGTATTTTGATTTTTTGTTGAGGATAGATGATGATTCTATGGGCCGAAGCATATGCTTACCATCAGGTGGACTGTCTGCTTATTTGTCACCCTTATTTTTTTCAACAAGGCCGCGAAATTCATTAGTGAGGTCAAAAGTTTGCAAACGTAAGCAATTGAACCAATAACGCACAATTCGTTCTTTAGTAATGCTATGTCCGTCATACGTCATTCATACTGCGTGCCATTTGAAACGCACTGTTTCTACTTCGGAACTAATAACATAAAAAACACGAGTTTTATTAGATTGGTACCATGTTTATAAATATAGTGATATTGCAGAAAAAATAAAACAGTACGAAACAAATTAATAAACGATTTTGAAAAAGGAATGACAGACAAATTTATTTGACCCTATTACAAGTCACTTAATACTTTGAACATTAACAATCCACAAAATTGCATCGCTAAACTTAAACCGTCTCAATAGATTACCTCATAGGAGATAATTTGCCGCAGCAACGCTTGACCAGCGAGTTGGAAACGACGGTTTTTTGTAATCATGATTTGTTAACAGAAAGATGCTGTGGCCCATTTCCGTTTTCCTCGGTCGCTAGTTACGATACCAACGGGACGATATGGGATATTGGGTATTCCAACACCGCCGCTACATGGTTAACACTTCAAATTAACAATTATTAATTATCATTCGGGCCAGCAGACATCGAAATGAATGATTTTATTAAATAAGGTACGTGAGGGTAATATGGTCACCTTAAGCTTCGCCGCTCTATAAAACAAAAACTAGGAGGAGGACTGGGACAAAAACAAAGTCGTATACTATAAATAATATATTAAGAAAACCATAGCAAACAAGCTTTAGCAATAAAATTAGAAACACTTCGAAAAATCACTTAAAAAATAGTAGCTACACTACAACATATCAAAATCGACTAAAATATTTACTATAACTTCAACTGTCAAAATGGCGTCGAAAAAGCAGCGCCCATTTGAGCCTTTATTATTTGATTCACCGATGAAGAGCAATCTTATCACAATGCAAACAAGGCTGTAGGTTTTGAGTTATAAGAAAGTGACCATATTAACCAGGTGACCATATTACCCTAACGTACTGTATAGATTATTGCATGATACTTTTTGAAAGTCGTTTTTTATTTACCACTGGTTTGGAAAATACCCCTGTCCCGAGAAGAACCAGTAGGAAACCCAGCGGGACATTTTTTCACTTCATAATAATTTTGTATGTACAATTTTTAAACGATTTTTTATAGAACCAGCATGTTGACGATCACCTCATTCCCAGAGATTATTATTTTAAATTTATGTATTCTTTCATATTATTATTACCATTTTTGTACAATTTGTCTTTAATAAAACATTTAAACTTGTTTAATGAAAAATTTTGTACATTTACCAAGATTTTGTTTTAAAAGCGCACATAAATTGCCCCGTAAATGAATTACTAATTCAACATCGAATCTGTATTACTCGCGTAATAAGAAATTCACGTCGATGTAAAACCAAAACTCCATTGAAAACTATAGTGTAGAATACGAAATTCTGTACAAACAACACCTTCTTGTGTGAATCAGCTTATAATTAACCATATCTGTGCGTCCATCACTCGTCCGCCAGGGGGCGTTACTTCTCATTATTATGAGGTAGAGATCCCACGTAATGAGCCACCGATTAAAGTATGGAGACATTTTTATTTTAGGATTCTTTTAAGGTCAGTTTGGACAAAAATACGACGATTATGACGCTCGAGAATTGATATCACTTGTTATATCTTACTTCAAGAAGCATCAACAGAATAAAATGCGCATACGTTACTTTTTTATAGAATAAAGGTGACAAATGAGCACACAGGCTACCTGATGGTAAGTAGATACTGAGGCCCATAGACAATCTACATTTACCCTCGATTCAGATCTAAAATGCAGATGCGTTGTCACCTCTGAGGACCTAGATGGAACGCCTCTTTTCCAGTAAAAAGGGTCTTCGGTTCTCTACACTCACGATACGAAACACATCACCATCAAACTTCTATTAAACGCTGGTATTCTGTGAGAGCAAAATATTTCCCCGGTGAGCCAATCCATTTGTGCTACAACTACGATATACCTGCAGCGTGGCTCTACAATGAAATACTTAATTAAATACTTAATCGAATGTATTTTTAAAATACATACTTTCTGCAATCAACAGCTGTCGGAAGGTGTAAAGAGCCCCATTCAAAGATGTAAAGAATCGATACGCGACGAGCTTGCCGTCAGATACCATATTAAATTACTAGCCCGAGGCACTCGCTTCTTACTGAGAATTTTCGCGGTGTTCATTGGACAACGATAAACATGCTTTAATTGTAAAAGTACCTTAAACGTTTCGACAGAGGCGACATCTATCAAAAAACGTAGGAATTTATTCCATCGTGTAACAAAAAGGTTTTCATTGATAGCCTCGGCTTTAGTGAAGATTCTTATGTGGTAGAGCCATGTTGCAACCATATGATGGTTATAGCGCGAATGGGTCAGCTCGACCGGGATGGGGCTATGATCTTACGGATACCCTTTTTACTGGAAACAAGGCATTCCATCGTAATCCTCAGAAGTTACAAAGTACTAAAATATCTACATTTTGCTTATTCGAGAATAGATGTAAATGTCTATGACTCGCAGAATCCACTTTCCATTATTCTAATAAAAAAATATTTCCGCGGGACCTCTTTTGTGAAACAGATTTCACTTTGAAACTAAAACTTATAATATGCAACGTTCTGTAATAGGATTATGCCTTCTATCAATTCTCTTTGTTTTTAAGCTATTGCATTTCTTTTATCGCGGGCTTTGAGCGCGGCGACCGAATCAAGAAATTCCGTAACGAAAATAAACCTAACACGCCAAAACCTAACATCGTCTAACGTCGTTTCAGTTTGGCAGACTTAGGCACGGTGTTTGTGTGCGTGTGACTAGACGTATGCGTGTAGACTATAATAGTTGCATGTATTGTAAGATAATAAAAATATTTTAAACAATAATATAGTTTATTACAAGAAGCATATTCTTTGGATTTATACGAGTCACCGTCATTCTAGCAACTTTCGTGAATTTAGAGTATTTAATAAACACATACTTTATAGAAAACTATCGTTTGTCGGAAGAGCTCGTTAATAACTTGTTAGGAGATATCATACATCTCCGCAGCGTCGACGAAGCGGATTGTCGGTTGTAAAAAATTTTTGTTTATGTCATAAAGTTCTCAAATAACTTCGGCAAAAGCACTGCACTATAGAGCCAAATTACTAAAAATGCCGTTATTTTGGTCATTAAAATATATATATTTAACACATTAGAATAACATATATAGAATGTGGATGTATTGAATAGTTGTTAATTAAATATAAAATTACACAAGGAAATTTTCGTTTATTACTAAAAAAAGGGATAGGCAATTAATATCGACTGCGTCATTATTAAAAAATTATAATCGCATGATAAAATGCCATGCAATATCATTTTACCGCGACAGTCACTGAGTGCCACACGTCTTTTCTTTAAATAAAATTAACGTGATAAACGATCTTGCAGTCCACTTGGGGGTGAGTGGCGACTGTAGCCCATAAATATATATAACCAACTTCTAACAGGACATGCAGGTTACATCCACACTTGATTTCTTAGAGGCAGACTACATGCATAAGTTGCACAATGACGTTACTAATTTTTTTTATAGAAGAGGCGGCAAACGAGCATATGGGGCTCACCTGATGGTAAGTGACTAACAGCCCATGAAAATTGCACCACCAGGAGAATAGCAGATGTGTTGCTGGCCTTTTAAAAAAGAGTAGGGGCTCTTTTCTCGAAGGTCCCAAAGTCGTGTCGGTTCGGCAAAATCTCTGCTAGTAGTCGATTCCACAAGGAAGTTGTGCGAAGAAGAAAACTTCTTCTAAATCGCACAGTAGTGAACCGCCAATCACCCAGATGGGTATGGATGGTATCGCGAGTTTTTTTTATAGGATAAGGGTGACAAAAGTTTAATCCGTACCACATCCATATTATATTTAAAACCACGAGTTCACAAGGTCCACTGAGTGAACGTTTGTCTGTGTATCCTCGATCACAGAAATAACAATAAAAAAATATTTTCTACGGCATCCATAGAGCGTCTATCAGAAGCTTTTATTTTTTTCTTGAGGCATTGTCATAGGTCTTCCGGCCAAATACTAATCCGTCGTATCGTCTCCCGGCTGATGATAATTTTAACCATCAAAGCGTACTTGCTTTCAACAAGTTCGTAGCCTGTATCAAGCATCGAGAATCCTAGTTGTCCACGTTCCAATCACGCGTAGGAATAAAAAGATTAATTCGGTTAACCCTTATTTTATTATTTATATTAGTACCAGTTACTTGAATCTACCAAGTCAGTAATTCATTTTTGTGATTACGCTTTTACAACAAAATTCCAGAACATATACAAAATTTGACCTACACATAGTTCAAAAAATGTATTATATATTACATATATATACAGTTGTTCTGCTCTTTTCGACGATCCTTTGTCATGTCCTATCAAAAATCCTTAAATTCGCAAAAAGAACTGTGGATCACTCATGGGCAAAACAACTATTCTATCTCTCAAGTTGGGCCCAACTGCACACGGTGTGCAAATTTGATTAAAATCGGTTGAGTAGTTTAGGAGTCCATCACGGACAAACAACGTGACACGTAATTTATATATATTAAGATAAAGAGTTATTATAATATTAAGGAATTTATGGATGATAATAACCCCTGGGAAGGGTGATCTTTACCAAGCTTAATTTGTTTTGTGTTGTTATTTGTTACATACATTAATGATTGTAAGCTATTATTTTTAAAAAAAATCCCGCTGGTTTTCTTGTTAGTTCTTCCTAGGACAGAGGTTTTTTCCTAACCAGCAGTAAATAAAAAAGTGACTTTCAATAAGTATTATTTATAATCTATATTGAATAAAAAAGTTTCTGTTTCTGTTCCTTGCTATTGTTCTCTCTAAATAGAACTCCATTTTTTATTCGGTTTTTAAATAGTAGACACAAGTACTTGCATTAGGTTGTATTTGTTATCATTTATTACAAATAAAAGGAGGCATCTATTCAGCAGTGGGACGTGTATCGGTTTTAATTTCATCTTTAAGTACCAGATCATTGTAGCGCGCACCAAGATTTTTCATCGAGTTATATTTATACTTTTTATTGCAATGTACACCATTTCGTTCATTGAGTGTTGTAAAAGAAGATAATGTTAAATGCTAAAATCGCTTGTTACCGTGTATTTAAAAAAAAAAACTCAAAATAATACATTACGAAAATTGCAACCAAATCTGTTACATTGATTTTAAAGCGTGCTTTATTTTAACCAAATACGTAGGGCGAACGTCCAGCCGTATATCAAAGTATCACCTTACGGAAGTTTTGTTAACGTGTTCTCACTCATCACATGTCATCTTGGACATTTACGAGAAAGTTTGTGTGTGAAAGAAAACCAATCAATTTAATTAAATGGAGCGCAACCCGTTATTTTGTTCCAGTCTAATTTGAGGATTTATATAAAATGAAAAAGTCTACGACATAGACAGTTGACTGGGAACTGATGCTGGATTTGTAGTTTTGTTCGTTAATTGAATACATATTCAGACTTCTTTTCCGTTAGTGGTCACATAGGAGAATATAATATCACATAAAGAGAACGATACCATTTAAAGATCGACCACACGACATCGCAGCGACAAAATGTGGTCACGTGCAAATTGTGTCACAGTAGCTTTTTGCAGTTGCGTTGTGGTTACCATGAGTTTGCACTGACGCGATTTTTACAAAAAAACATGTTTTATGCATTGATTTCCGTCAATGTATGAAAGCGTTTGCATAGTCGAAAAACATGTTGTAATGAAATATGTTTCACAGTTTATTGTACATGACGTATTTTAACTATATTATATCTTTATAACTACAGAAACAAAATGTTTGAAAACAAATTTGTAGAAATATTGTCTCGTTGAAAAATAAGTTTGAATATCTGTAGAAAATTTTACACAGTTTTTGTGAGTGAGAACGCCACCATCGACAAAACATGTTGTGTGATTTATTTTATACGATTTGTTTTTAAATATTACGTGTTGGATGTCTCTCAGTGCAAACGTACTGTTATGCGACAAAATGTCGGTGTGGTTACATTTTTGGAAATAATGACTGTGATTTAAGATTTATTAATCTTTTTTCAAGTTTACTGCTGCATATGGGCCTCCCTTGTAAAGGATGTATTTTCTGGCTGGTGCGTCTTTGATATTGTTCGCCATCGCCAGTCTGGGTATTCCTGAGTGCCGAAATTATTTAACAGTATGCTATACAACTTTTAAATAATTTCGGCATTCAGCTTTACAATAAGCTTTTTTACAATATGTTTAAAATACGCTATGTACAAATTTTACAGATTTTTAAGTTGTTTACTTCGGTTTGTTACTGCCGGCTGTACTAGGCCGAGCCTGTATCACAGACGATAAATAATTCCTTCCTCCATGACACGAAATATGTTATATCACTAAATTTAACTTATATTTACCAAAGAAAAAACATAATAACAATAATCACAAATCGATCATCGAGATTTTTTGCCGGACATGGTGGTTAACCCAGGATGCGGCCAACGCTCTATCTATTTTATATGTAGTGTCATTCGGAAATTTCGATAGTGTGATGTAGACTTCGGATACCGTTTGGTCGTAACTTTCTTAACTACATGTAGTCTTTCGACACTGCTTCAACTGCGACTGCGGTGAACTCCTTCCCTGTTTGAAAACACACTTAGAGATAATTGTGAGAGAGTATGAGAGTTGTGTTATGGTTGGTGATTATAGTACGAATGGGTCGGCTCGACCGTGGAAGGACCACGCTCTCACAGAATACCAGCGTAAAATAGCAGCTAAATACTGTTGTGTTACGTATGGTGAGTGCAGAGATCCGGAGATCCTTTTTTACTGGAAACGAGGCATTCCATCTTAGTCCTCAGTGGTGACTACACATGTGCGTTTTGATTCTTAATCGATGATAAAGTTAGATGTCCATGGGACACAGCATCCACTTACCATCAGGGGGACTGTGTGCTCGTTTGTCACCAATATTCTTAAAAAAAATTATTTTCTACAATATGATCCATAATTTGCTTTGACAAATTGTACAAAAAATAAACAATACATCTGAGGTGAATTATATCTTTTGACTTACAAAATGCCCTTGGGACATTTCTTTGAAATGTTTGTTGAATCTTTGCGTTGTCAAAAGATGAGTTGATTTCGTTTTATTTATAAAACGTAGCGATATCTCGTCGGAAAGAAACAAAAATAAAATACGGGCTTAATGTCTAGATGTATTTTTGTCATCAACGTGATTTATACTTGGGAATAGAAAAATTGCCTATTATTGTAATATATGTATGGTATGCACAAGTCAAATTTCAACTTTCAGTTCATGTTATAAATTACAAGCCCTTTTCAACCGATTTCAAAAATGGAGAAGGTTCTCAATTTGACTGTATTTTTTAATGTGTGTTACCTCAGAATTTTTTCTAGGTAAACCGATTATAATGATTCTTTTTTATATGGATGCTGGTGCTTCTCATGTGGTCCCATATAAATTTGATCAAGATCTGACCAGCAGTTTTTGAATTATCCTTAATAATGTGTGTATTTAAATGACTTCGACTACATTTTACAATTTTTTTACGTGGTAGAGCCATGCTGCAGCTATATTAATTTTATAGTTGCAGCACGAATGGGTCGGCTCGACCGGGGAGGGACCACGCTCTCACAGACCACCAGCGTCAAATAGCAGCTTAATGCTGCTGTATTTCATATGGTGAGTGTTGAGAACCGGAGACCCATTTTACTGGAAAAGAGGCATTCCATCTTAGACCTCAAGGTTGACAACGCATCTGCATTTTGATTCGCAAACTAGGATAGATGTAGATGTCTATAGGTCATAGCTACAACTTACCATCAGCTGGACTGTGTGCTCTCTTGTCACCCGTTTCCCATTAAAAAAAAACATTGCTGATGTTCTCATTCTATTTATATTGCAGTCGGTTGTAATTTCTTATATTTCAATACCTGTAAAAACTTAAGAATTAAAAAAGAACATACAGTCCACGTGACGATAAGTTATTACTGCACCAACTTAGTTCTCAGGCATAGAAACGCATCGGCATGTTGATTCTATACTGAGGGTAGATGTAAACGCCTATGCCTTATCATATAAAAAAAGAAACACTATGCTATATTCTGCTGTTGCACTTGTGTGCAAGCGTTGTTGTTTTTTGGTATAGCCGGCCGATACATGCATGTTCGGTTTTCAAATGCATGTGTCATCGAAGATAGGAGTGGAGAATTTGATCATACGGCGTTCCTCCGGACGAATTTCGGTCTCGGCGGCCAGTATCAATGGTGACTAGACATGTGCGTTTGGCAGGATTGTAGTGCATGAACGTGCTTTCCGAGGCAACGGGATGAAAACATTGTTAACTTCCTGACTCCAGACTTCCTACTAGGTTTGCCAGATCGGAAAACCAAAATATCTGGACATATTTTGAAATGTCGGGGTTTTTGGGGTTGTTGTTGCCAGAAATAAATATTAAAAATAAAAATTTTTGTTTTAAATTAAAAGGCCATAAAAATTCTTTAAGCAGAACTAATTTAAGTACACTTCATTTTTAGGTTGCCACATGTATTTGTCATCTGAATTTATTATAGTCTACCAATTTGGATCCTTAGTAGTATTCAGAAAGGATTTAAAATTCAAACAATTTACTTCAAAAGTTCAGTCTAATTACTAAATTAGCTTTTATTTTTATTAAATCAAAGTCCAAACGTTAACATTTCGAGAAGCTATTTCTCTGAAGATTTTGAGTTTTGTCGGGAGTCTGGAGATCATGTCGGAATAATCCAGACGAATCCCGACCGTCTATCAACCCTAACTGCTACTGAGAACTTTTTGATAGAAGAACCCAATAACTGATTTTTTCCCGTCTCGGGGTGCGAACCGGGGACCTCATGATCATCAATCGCATTTACGAGTACTACACCAAAGAGGTAGTCAATCTCTATCAGTCAAATTTGAACAATAAAATGAATGTCATTAGAATGAATTTAGCATAAATTTTCCTCACAATATATTGTTAACGTACACCCATTTATCTAATTTTACTCATGATGAAAGGAAAAATCATGATGAACTCTAGGAAACTATTCACCTCCTATTTACGAGTTATTTTAAATTTCTGGTTGCCATACTTAAAAATCAGTGTTCGCCGACATAAACATGTTCTTAGGTTTTTTAACGTTATTACGACCGCATTAGGTCTATAATTGCGTGTTATTATACAAAGCAGTATTGTTTGCATCTAATTTGTCCAATGTACGATTTAAAATAACACTAGACTCACCATTGACCTGCTTTTTTCTAAGGTCTTTGTTCTTTAGCCATGTGTTTCATATCGAGTTGTGATTGTTGTGTTTTATTTTTGTAATTAAGATCGCGAACAAATAACGACGGGTTTGCTAGTTCATAGAATACTATAATACGTATATAATAGAACGGGGGAGTGGGCGGAGCCCGTGTAGCCACTAAAATGCCACTAACACGTCAATTTACACGTATAAATGTCAATACGAGATGTGTTTTGACATTAAAATCGTTTCCAAATTTCGCATGCAAATTATTTAAAAAATGCCAAATTGCACGCTATTTAGAAATAAATATGTATTAAAATCCGTTTGTCAACACAACAAATCGGGTTTGTAGTAGTGATTAACTGAAAATACGAAGTAATTGCTTGTATGTGTGCTCCCGGCGACGCCGAATCTCGTACAAAATAAGGTTGACAGCCATTCTATTGTGTATTACAGTATTCTATGGTCGGGAGCCACTAAAGGAAGTTATTTTTTATGACATTTAAACACAATACCTTGTTTTAGGAGCGAAGCTCTCGTTTATATACCATCAGATAGGTACAGCCATGCTGTAGCTATATTGTGGTTGTAGCACGAATGGGTCAGCTTGACCGGGGTGGAACCATGCTCTCAGAGAATATCAGCTTATTGCTGCTGTGTGTCGTATGGTGGGTGTAGAGAACCTGAGACCCTTTCTACTGGAAACGGAACATTCCATCTTACTCCTCAAAGACAACGTATCTGCATTTTGATTCTTAATTGAGGATAAAATGTAAATGTCTACTGGCCACAGCATCCATTTACAGTGGTGGACTGTGTTCTTGTTCTTCACCAATTAGTCTATAAAAAAAGTGGTGAGTGGTGATACCAATCCAGATGGACTCTTTGGCAGAAAAGGGACCATTCCATATAGTTCTATAATTTTCAGAATAATACAATTTCTAAACACTCTGCCTCTGGTAGTTATAATTCCGTATTGACAGATTTTTTATCCAAAATGCACGGCTTTTGTTCGGTTCTAAAAACGTTTCTTTTTTCAAAAGTTGATACAAGTGTCATGTTCTGATGTAGTTTATTTTAAAGTAGATTACGCGAGTCGAACTTACTTCATACTAAACACGCGCCTGAGTTTATAAACATTGTGATCGCTCAGCACCGAGAATATGACGTGATGTTTGGTACCATTATAAACAAGTGGAACGTGAAATTAATGAAATATACCCTCGCACTTGTAACCTTATAACGGGTAAGCAGAGTCGATGAAGTGTATCAACAGCGTAAAATAGTAGCTCAATGTTGCTGTGTTTCGTATGGTGTAGAGAATCGGAGAGCCTTTTTACTAGAAACGAGGCATTCCATCTTAGTCCTCAGGGTCGACGACGCATGTATATTACGATTCTTAACCGAGGATGGATGGAGACGCTTATGGTCCAGAACATCCAGTTACCACCAGGTGGATTGTGTGTTCGTTTGTCACCCCGATTAAATTTTAAAATAAATGGAAAATTCTTTCGTCCACCAAGTCTCAGTAGCTGTCCAGTAATAAATGGCTTCGGTTCCGTCCACTCGCTATACGATACACAGCAGCATTAAGCTGCTACTCTACGCTGGTATTCTGTGAGGGCGTGGTCCTACTCCTACCCCAATCGAGCCGTACAATTAATGATGCATTCATGATGTAGATGCAGCGTGGCTTTACTACATACATATAAGTAATTTTATAAAAAAGAAAATAGTATAGTACGTGAGGGTAATATGGTCATCCGGTTAATACGGTCACTTTCTTATAACTCAAAGACTACAGCCTTGTTTGCATAGATGGCGCTGTGATACGATAGCTCTTCATCGGTCAATCAAATGATAAAGGATCAAAAGGGCGCCGCTTTGTCGACGCCATTATGACAGTTGACATTTTAGTTATTAGACATTTCAGTAAATTTTTAGTATGGTGTAGTGTAGTTTTCTGCGTGATAGAGCAGTGCTGCAGTTACTTTATTAGTATAGTTGTAGCACGAATGGGTCGGCTCGACCGGGAAGGACCACGCTCTTACAGAATCAAATAACAGCTTAATGCTGCTGTGTATTGTATGGTGGGTGTAGAGAACCGGATTTGATTCGTAATTGAGGATCTATCCTCAATTACGAATCACCATCTATGGTGACGTCCATGAGCCACAGCAACCACTTACCATCAGGTGGGCTGTGTGCTCGTTTGTCACCCTATTCTATATAAAAAATAATAAAGTCAGTAATTATTAAGTGGATTTTTCGAAGTGTTCCTAATTATTGCGAAAGCTTGTTTGTTTGTTTTTTCTTAATATATGAGTTGTAGTATACGACTTTGTGTTTTTGTCTTTGTCTTCCTACAAATTTTGGTTGAATAGGATGCCAATATTGTTCTCACGCACCTGGTACATTTTGTTCCTGCTGATTTTTGATCCGATTCTGGCTTGTAACTAATCATGTCTAAACGAAGTCTAAGCACTAAACCATGTACTAAAATATATAACAAGCTTTATTTCAACGCAACACTCGTAAAATGCAAATTTTGTTTTCTTAACGCTCATAAAATTAATAAATAAGACACTGAACAACGTCGCCATATCTTTAATGATGTTTATCTAGCAGAAATCAGCAGTGAAAGTTAGCAGTTTGTATCGTAATGTCAAATCTAGACTTGTTTTCCAGATATAAGTACTAACATAATTATATTTTCTACGGTAAACTGCTACCGCATAGGTCAGCTACAGGCTACAGGTTATTCGTACACCGTTTCCAAGAGGATTAAGTAATCCGCTAGAATTACAAACGCTGCTCAATTTAAAGATGTCTTTAAGTCTCGTGCTGTCGCAGTCACTTTGACTTAAAGTGATAAAGACAGCACAAGACTTAACAGCATCTTAAAATTGAGCAGCGTTTGAGTGGTTGGTGATAACTGATAACTCATATGTACTTTGTTTTATTTTTGTTTTCTTATAATATGCTGTTGATTCATAATCAAGGATAGATGTAGATGTCTATACGCCACAGTATCCACTTACTATCAGGTGGACTGTGTGCTCGTTTGTTACCCTTATGAAAAAAACCGTCATTTAACATTTTGCATTATGATTTATGTTTAGGCCAAATCGTAACAACTTAAAACTTGCGAAAACGCTCGTCACGGGCGATAAACCTGTTTGACGGTTTGGGCCGGCGGGCATTCGTTTGGTTGCCTGCGTGTCAGTTAGATGTCGGGAAGTTACGTTAGAATCGTTAGGTCGCGTTAAGACTACCTCCTTTGCGTTGTCTTATTTCGTTCG
>DWHP01001011.1:0-17228 GCA_018247895.1 Parnassius honrathi
AACCATTTGTTTAATTCCAATTATAGAAAGTAAATTAAAAAAATTTAAAAAAAAAACGCTTTTTTCTTTCATGAAAAAAGTTTCTGTCCGTCACCCACCGTGAATTCATGGATACCTTACGCGCCCGAGTGACGGAATCACTGTTAAGATCACCGCCCGCGCTAGTTACCTACACTACATTCCAATAAAAACACAATATCTACACATAACCTGCGATGCAACTTTTCTTTCATACTTTCATCCCGGCTTAGGCCGGGCAGAATTTGAGGAATTAAGGAAAAATTGAGATTTTACTAAAAAAAATGTTATTTCTCATTGAATTTAAGTTCTATAAGTGGAACTAAACCACTGGTTTCAAGGACAACGGTGTTTACACTAATAACCTGTATACTTGCTTACATAATTGCTTATATACTTGCTTATAGACTAGCTTATATACTTGCTTATATACTTGCATATATACTTGCTTATATATTTACTTATATATTTGCTTATGTACTCGCTTATATACTTGCCTATATTCTTACTTATATACTTGCTAATATACTTACTTGTATACTTGTTTATATACTTATGTGTTTGCGTATATTCTTGCTTACCTTCTTGCTTATATACTTACTTATACACTTTTTTATAGACGTACTTGTATACTCGTATATATACTTATGTGTTTGCGTATATTCCTGCTTATATACTTGCTTATATATTTGCTTACTTACTTGCTTATATACTTGCTTATATACTTACTTATATACTTTCTTACATACTTGCTTATATACTTGCCTATATACTAGTTTGTATACTTACTTATGGACTTACATATATACTTGCCTATATACTTACTTATATACTTGCTTATATACTTACTTTTATACTTGCTTATATACTTGTTTATATACTTACTTATATAATTGCTTATTTACTTAAAACTTGCTTATATACCCGCCTATGTACTGACTTATATACTTGCTTATATAATTGCCTATATACTTACTTATATACTTACTTATATACTTGCTTATATACTTACTTATATACATGCTTATATACTTACTTGCATATGTACTCGCCTACATACTTACTTATACATATACTTGCTTATATACCTGCCTATATACTCACTTATATACTTACTTATATAATATGCTTATTTACTGAAAAACTTGCTTATATATTTGCTTATATACTTACTTATATACCTACTTATATGCTTGCTTATATACTTATTTATATACTCGCTTATACACTTGCTTATACACTTATATACTTGCTTATATACTCGCTTATATACCTGCTTATATACTAGCTTATATACTTGCTTATACACTTGCTTATATGCTTGTTTATATACTTGCCTATATACTTTCTTGTATATTCACTTATATACTTGCCTGTAAACTTGCTTGTATACTTGCTTATATACTTATATACTTGCTTACATACTTAGTTATATACTTACTTATATACTTATGTATTTGCTTATATTCTTGCTTATATACTTGCTTATATACGTATTTATATACTTGCCTATATACTTACTTATATACTTGACTAACTGACATCGCTTAAGTCATCAGGGAGCTGAAGTGGTAATAGGCCGGCCTATATGGCCGGCCCATTGCCACTTTAGCCGACGCTCGAAGCAATTGATTAAATAACCTACAAATGATGGGACAATCTGATATGAGATACCAGGAAGTCAACGAATGCAGGTGGCACAGCACTGTGCTATGTGGCGTTTCTAGCTGGACCTATGTTGAGCAGCCAACCTAGTGCTGATAATGATCGTGAAATCTAGTACATGCCACAATAAAATTATTTATTACCTATTTCATTTACTACTTTATTTACCTTACCACTAAGTTTGCTAGGACAGACAGAGCTAATAGAAAGCTGACCGTTTTATTACTTCAGAAATCATAACTTTTGGCTTTATTTTGTGATTACAGTCATAAGGCTGGGATTAACAATCAGATCAATCATTAGAACCTCTGGACTATGAGACAAATTTGATCTGATATTATTTCCGAATTTGAGTACCTGGTACTATTTAGTAGCTTATATATAAATGTAAAATTACGTTGATAAATAGAGAGAAAAATAACAAAGAAACTTTTGACGTCAGGACTTCTGAAATAATCTAGTGCTAGACAGTCTAACCAGTTTATATTTAGACTTTGTGGCGAAATTTGTAATAGCATGCGCAGAGTATATGTATGTAAAAGTAATTAAATAATTTCTACTTTTATTTTTAAATAATATATTTTTAATTTATTGAAAATATTCGCGCCATTTACTATTTTAAAACATACATTTATCTCTATCAGTTTCTTGTGGGGGATAAACGCACCTAAGCTAATATTTACTCTCATTTTCACATAAAAACTGTCGCAAATGCGTTATACTCGTTTGCTCGTGTGCTAAAAAAATGGAAAATTATTTAGCGTGTGAAGTATGCATAGTTTATAGAACGTTTATTTGGCGTAAAACACTTAAATTGTGTAGGAATAAATTCCATTGTTGAAATATTTTAACACGTGAAACAAAAACAGAAAATTTTAGGATAATAATGAAAAATTAACAAAGGGTTTACCTAAGTGGTTGTGTTCACAGACACTTACAATCTTATCATAGTAGATAAGATGTATGGAATATATCACTTCCATTGGAATGTGTCGCAGCCTGTTAATACCGGGTGGCCCATAAGTCCCCCTCCTATCCTGTTATAAAAGTCTCCCTCCTCCCTTATTTCTACTCTTAACATTTAATAATTCCGATATGAGTAGATTCTCGGCACTCCTTTGAGTAACGAACTACTGAGCTATCACAGTTTCTAGTATCGTCGTAACTACGCTTTGTCTTGTGAATTTTATTATAAAATAAACAACACAAAGCGTAGTTAGTAGTTACATCATAACTTGCAATCAGCAAACAAGTGTTAGAGTGAGACAGAATTAGCATTTTGTTATCTTATGAAAATAATCATACTCTATTTTCTCTCAAATCGTTTCAATATAATTAGTTCGTTCAAATATTAAATATTTTTAGAGAAAAATGAATAAGGATTTTAGTTAATGTATCATTTGAGTTAATTTTACTATTATGCATTATATATTAGAGTTGTATCACAATAAAATTCACAGGAAAAGTCGTTTACGAAAAGTCATAGAAAAAATATAAGTTGAGGGTAATATGGTCACCTTGTTTTGCCGCCCTATAAAACCAAAACTAAGAGGAAGACAGAGACAAAAATACAAATTCGTATATAATAACTAATATATTAAGAAAAAATGGCAAACAAGCTTTCGTAATAATTAGTTACACTTCGAAAAATCTACGTAAAAAAATTAACTATACCACATCATACTAAAATAGACTAAAAATTTCCTGTAATATCGACTGTCAAAATGGCGTCAATAAAGCATCGTCCTTTTCACTCTTTATTATTTTATTAACCGATGAATAGCTATCCTATCATAAAGTCATCTATTAGGTAATATGGCCATTCGGTCATACAGTCATCCATTTATGTTTTTCAAAATGAAAAAGCAAACACGTTTTGTTTTTCATGTGACCCTTGGAAATAAAACTAGAAATTGAAGCGGGTAAAAGTTTTTTTTTTCATTTCAAATTTTATGAGATCCATACGCAATACTATTTTGCTGTATTTGAGGTTTCACAGGTGCCATGTGGTGGTGGCATAAAAGAATTCAATATCCAATCTCGGCCTGAAATAAGTAGCGACAGTGAAAAATGCTAGAAAATTGTTATTGATTTCGATATGTGACGATGTAACCACCTGGCTTAAATCTCTATATAAAAATGAGTTGATGTCCGCCAGTTTCGCAAAACCGATTTTGATGAAATTTTTTTGTGTACTTGAGAGATCCATGGAAGACAATCTAACCCGGTAGGTGCCGATGTTGTAGAGATCTAGAAATCATCCATGTGAAAACGGGGCGGGACGCTTGTTAGAAATAAAAGTACTCAAACGGGCGACGAGCAGCAGCTTCAATGGTATAAAACGTGGTGCTGCGATCGACTCCCTTCAACGAAAGAGGGCCACCTTATTGCACACCAAAAATATAAATATAAAAAAATGGTGGAAAAAGTTATTTGTATTGTAGATAAGGAAATGTGGGGACTCCTGACACAGGTTTTATTTTAAACTTATTTGGAGGACCCTTTTACTTTTTTGTTTCTATCTAACTTATAAAAATAAAGCATTACATTCATCTACATCATCATCGTTATAGCCCTTCACAAGTCCACTGCTGACCATAGACCTCCTCCAAGGAATTTCACAAAGCACGGTCGCAAGCCACCTGCATCCATCGACTTCCTGCATGTCTACTACACTACACTAGACTACGCCTACCGGTACGAGGCTTCCACTCGAAAACATCTTTTTACCATCGGTTTTTCACGTAGAGAAACTCCGATCATAGATTTCTCTATAGCTAGCTGAGCGACCTTGAGCGTCCTCATATGGCCAACAGTGGAGCATCACGTCTCAGATCCATAAGTCATCACTGGCAACACGCACTGGTTGTTCAGTCTAGTTTTCACGCTTTGAGGTATACCTGACGAGAAGATGTGTCGTAATTTCCCGAACGCTGCCCAGCAGAGTTGAATCGGTCGATAGACCTCTCGGTCAAAGTTGGACTTACGTAGTCGGACGATTTGTCCCGGGTAAACGTACTCGTCAACAACTTAGAGCTTAATGCTCCCAACAACTACCGGCATGGGTGTGACATAGACATTAAACATTGTCCATGTTCATCTTAAGACCTATCCGTTGGGGGGCATTATTGTGGTCATTGGGCATGGTGCTTAGGTCCTTCAGCGATTCTGTCATAAAGAGTATATTGTCGGCAAATAAAGTTTAATACCGTATTTTTTTACAATCCAATAGTTTGAAAACTTCTTCAAATGCAGCGGTGAAGAGTTTCCAGGATATAACGTCACTCTGTCTTAAACATCTCCGTAGTTGGATAGGTTTCGTATATCCTGATTCTGTACTCGGATGGCTATCGTAGAATACTGTACAAACACTTCAGAACTTCGATATACCGACAGTCAACTTGGCACCGCTGAAGGGATTGTAGCACTGCCCGAATCTCGACGGAATAAAAGGCTTTTTGATAGTGCACATACGCCAGGCAAAGGGGCAGATTGTACTCTTCAGTCTTCTGTAAAATCTACTGCAGGGTCTGTATGTGGTCTACAGTTCGGAAGCCTTTTCGGAAACCGGCTTTATCGGGAGGCTGCAAGTCGTCGAGTCTGCGTGCGAGACGATTCGTAATGGATCTTGAAAACAACACGTAGACGCGATTTATAAGGGGAATCGGTCTGTAGTTCTTCAAGAGAGCATCGTCGCCTTTCTGGAAGAAAAAGTTTCTGAAGGCATTTAAGTATCGGTGTTCCTCCTACTTTCAGAAGATCCGCTGTAATTTCACCTTCACCTTGCCGATTATAAGGTGCTGGAGAGCCATTCTAATCTCGTTCATAGTGTCATCTGAGATATCATCGCAATAGAATCGCATAAGACTTGCTCTTGGATCGTTACTCACGTTCGTTACGTGTGACTCGAACGATGGTGTGTACAGCTGCCCATAGAACCTCCCAATCTCACTCAAAATCCCAGGTGTCCCGGAAACGATGTGGCTACACTCAGTTTTCAGCTTTAACAGTTGCCTCTTTCTGGCAGACAGATCTCCGGCAAATACTTTGGAGCCCTGATTTCGCTCAATCGCATCTTCAATGCGAGCAGTATTAAAGTTGCGTAAGTCCCGCCGCAAGTATTTGGAGATCTGTCAGTTCAGTTGCTTGTTTGCTGTCAAATTGTATATTATAATCTGTAAAGACTGCAGCTTTAATTCCCGTCTAACAGCCATGATATTAAGAACGTAATCGAAGAGTTTTTGTGTTCTTCTGCAGTGGGTCCCGCAGAACTTAGCTCCGATCACATGGACAGTTTCTATGAACTCGTCATTCGTATCGTCCACTGCATTGCAATCTTCTAGGCACTGAAAACGGTTTTGTAACTCGAGCTGAAAGGTTTCGAGACTGGATTAGAGCACGAGAGGGACGGAGCGTTGACTTCACGAGACAAGACCTCTCCAACTAAACGTTTAGGTTCGGTTGCCTCTGACCATTCGGTGATCACTGCCAGTTTTTACCCCTGCGGTCACTGAGACATCACTAAACAGTTAACGTCTATTCGTCATATTGAAGTTAATCTCATTTTTTGTCGAACCGTCTAAGCTTGAACAGATCCACGTTCTGTGGGGCTGCTTCTCGAAGAAACAGTTCATAATAAAGAGTCCCTCCTTCTTCATGAAGTCTGCCAGCAGCTGGCCTCTTGGGTTCCGTTGCCTTAACACAAATTTTTCTACCTTCAGCTCACCGTTCTTTCTAGTGTCAAGCTTTGCGTTGAAGTCTCCCTTTAACACCGTATAGTGAGTTTTGAAGGGATGCATGGCTCTAGAAATATCCTCATAAATGTTCTCCACCTCCTCATCGGTATGTGCCGATATTGGTACGTAAGCCTGTATGACCTTCAGCATATACCGTGTGGTAATTCTAAGAATAAGGTACGCAACCCTTGTCGACACCCTCCCAATTTTTATAACGTTAACGAGAAACTTGTGGACGATAAATCCAACACCTTCTTGGGACAGATGGTCACCCTCCCGGTGATAGATCAATTTGCCGGATTTGAGAATCACTGTTTTGTCCACCTCTCTTCGGACCTCGGATAATCCTATAATATTCCAACGCAATTTGCCTATATCTTCTTCCAGCTCCAGGATCTTTTCCACAGTCCTCAAGGTGTGTGCATTGTACGTTGCCAGGTCAAGTCATTTTATGTGGTAACCGAACCTCCACCAGAGATTCTTAGCACCGCTTGCCCTTCCGTTAACAAAGTCGCTACCGTAGGCAGGAACAGTAGGGCCACCGTGGACTCGGGGCCGTCTATTTGTGTCGTTGCTCACGGGAGGTATATTGCCATAGTTGCCACGCTTGGCGAGCGAGTTGGCAACCGCAATTTTTTTGTTGTACAGTTGCTGTTATCGGGAAGATGCTGCTGCACATCTCCTGCCTGTTTCCCTCTGTCGCCTTTTACGACACCCACGGGAAGATATGGGGTAGGGGATATTCTTATCCACCACTACACGGCAAAGCATTACATTATATGTGTATATTTTCAATGCCGGGCACATAGAAATAACATTTTTTATGAAATTGATTGCGCCAGACTAATTCTGTTATGGCAGAGGTCTAGGTTTCTCAAGGCACTTGAGTTTTTCGAGGAATCTTAGGAAGAAGACATTGGTTCTAACCAATAATCTTGGCGAATCTAGGTACTTGTCTTCGTAAGATAAAACTGCGTGACAGTCTGGTAGTTACGTTACATGCAGGCTTTGCACGAAGGACCAACAGCAGCACGCTAAACTGCCAACAGCTAGCCATTCATCGATATAAATGACGAGGTATGGTCCTGTGAAAAAAATTTTCTCGGTTCAAGCATAGAATAAATCAGCACCACCTCTTAATTACTCACGAGCTACCACGGAACCAGTGTTTCCACTTGTGATTTTGGTTTTACCCTAGAACCCGTAAAAATACTTATTTACTAAATTATCGTAAAAAATCAAAATAGCCTTATTCATTACAACTTGTTTTAAATATTTTAAAGAACAATATCGCTGCAAGCTTTGAATATCTTTTCACGATTAAAACTCTTGAAATTTGTGATGAAGACGAAGTTTACATTTTCATGTTATAATAACACTTAATCTCATAGGAATAGTGAATGTTATTACCTACCTACCTTTTACACCATTATTACAATATACGGGATGAAAACCTTCCTAATTCTACGCTATTATAGCTCTTCTGACCCTGTCCCCTTCGATGAATCTTTAAAAACTATATTGGGTGGGTATAGAAATCAGGGTTACCCGAATTAATTAAAACTACCTATATAAACATCAGGACGTCAGTCACCTCAGTCGCCCGTGACCATGGGTGCTGGAAAGCACCCGAAACGTCGGGTATTAAAAACAAAATAAATAAAACGCGATAAAATCCGGAAAAGTAGTTATAATCAATGTGTAAAAGTGTTCGCGTAAATATAAGAAATCATAATATGTTTATAAATAATATTTATTCTATTTGTATGTACATATAAATAAAATTAAAGTGACTTTCTGCAATACTGAAATAATAGTCCTTTATTGAGCTGAGGGGCCATTTTTACCGTGAAGTAGCGGTGTACGAATATCTAATACCCCATATCATCTCTTGGGTTCCATAGGAGCCGACAGAGGGAAACGAATGGAAGAAGGAGATGGGCAGCAACCTCTTTCTATTAACAACTAGAAATAAAAGTCTGCGGTTGTCATCACGGCAAATATCCCCTGTATGAGGCAATCCCATAGATTAGGCCTATGTTCAACAGTGGACTTTATTGGGCGGTAACGGTAACGATAACTATTTTTAAAAGTTTGTCTGCCTGTCTTTCGGGGAAAATCTTCTTGAAAAGCTTGGTTATTTTTTGTGGAATGGAAAAATTGATAATATAAGTGGTCATTGATGATTCTTTTCTAAAATCTAAAAGACTCAAATTAGATACCACCTTCACGAAGTAAAAGCCGGCTTAGAAGTAAAAATAATCGTATGATTTTCAATTATTGGCTTCTGAAGTCGGCGTTAAGACTACATCATAGTGTGTAGAAAAAATAAAACCCCGACTCGGAAAATATATTTTTCGGTAATTATTGCATTTCCTTTGGTACTTTGAAGTTGACTTCTTCCTTCCTTCTTCACTTCCCGTGCTTTTCATTTAAAACGATGGATCTTAACCATGAATATTTGCGCGCTATGTTCTATTATGATTTTAAATTTGGTTTAACCAAACAATTAAGTTTACAACGGTTACAATCAGCATTAGGGGACACAGCTTCATCACGAACAACAATTTTCGGGTGGTTTGCTGAATTCAAAAAGGGTAAAATTAACCTTAAAGGTGACCAAAGAACCGGGGCCCGTAGTATAAGGATGCCAATAAACACAGCGCTTACACTGTTGTGTTCATAGTCATAGTTATTTATTCCAAAAATAATATACGTTGTGTAAGAAAATTTTATTAAAATATAAAATAAATTAAATTAACTTTATTCGTATTGGCTTCAAAATGTCTTAAAATTCATCAATATTTAAATTATGCATACAATATTACTTTTAACTATATAGATTTATTTTTTAGTTCTATTATAACGCCAGACATTAAAGGAGCATTAAGTGAGCATTCTCCATCTTAGACCCCAGAGGTGACTACTTACTTACTTTTTCTAATTTTGGTCTAAATATGCAGAGAAGAAAGAATTCGGTGTTAAATAAACAATCCCGGCCAATGGTCTATTCAGTGTTTTGTTACATGAAATAATTAGGTATCGCGAAAAACATAATAGACAGACTGCTAAGGCGACTAATGTCTACGTAGCTACTGTACGGCGTATAGTTAAAGGAGTTAACGACTCAGAATTTCGAAAAAGTCAGCGAAAATATTCAATTATGAATTGAAATAACAACAGTACCTAATAATTTTGGCTGAAAGTGTACCTACGCTGGCTCAACCCCCACCATAGTTCACCTGTGCTCACCTTTCGTGCCGGCAACTATACTCTTTCACGTATTTACCGATTCTTTCGGAAAGGATAATACTGACTCCCTGGCATGCCCCCTCGGTCTCCCAGCAGTATATATGCCATGTGCAGTAACATTCTTTCCCTTCCTTTTCGTCTCAATTACACATAACACATTAATTTATTCGTCTTTTGTACATAATTTTGCAAACTTCATCCATGTTATCATTCATTGCTCTATATTCAGCATAGCCAGACGGCTTCCGAATTCCACTTACCACCCCTTCAAAAGACAGAACATATAAAATAAAATAAAATACAAAATTAGGAATCGGTTTTCGAACCCAGTTTTTCGCACTTCAGTACGGGTCATAAAAAATCAAATATATAAACAGTAAAGTACAAGCTGTCTCAGATCCACGAGACCCTGCTTCAAAACGAGCTTCTTATAGGAAAGGAATTATATATTGCCAATGCTAGATATTATAATTTTAAGCTCTAGCGACTTGTCATACGCCATTAAACATTATCACATATTGACATTGAACATATTAACAGACTTTCCATAATATGCTCGTACTAACATCAGTCACGACGAATATCTTTTTGAACACTGTTGTAAACTATCAACTCTGCATTGAATATGAATGTGTGATCAGTATACATACTAACTTACAGGCATTCCTCCTACCTAGCCGACCATAGCCGGATGTAATCCATATGCACAACCGAAAATACGTCAAGAGTGTCAGAGACACTAGGGTGATTACAATACAAACAGTACCCGAAAACCAAAACAGGATTAATTCTGCGTATTAATTATAAAAAACTAGAATAATAAAATACATTTTAATGCCAATGTGTACAACACATCACATGACTGAAATACATAATACATTGACAGTTATTGAACAGTAAAATCAACCACAATCATTAATGCAATAATAATAATTATTATAACGTGTCTAACACATACTGCGGTAGATACATATTATGTATTTCTCAATTTAAGTGTTTATTGTAGATTAAGATGTACATAGAATTAAATCTCTTAAATCTTAAATCTTAATGATTAATAGCTTAAAAATAACATTTATTCCTATATACATAAATATTAATATGTTCAACATAATGTGCAGAAATACAAATTAAACTTCAATCCCTGAAACACAGATTCTTATGGGCCATGCAACTTACTTAAAACAGATTCTATATCTATGTTTTGTATATTAGCCGTATTAAGTAAGTAACTAGTTTCAGATTTAGCTTTTTTAGTATTATTTGTTGATTCGTCTAAAGAGGTTCCGCTTTGCAATCGTTTCCTCTTTTTTACTTCAATTTTTTCTTTGTACTCCACCTGCTCAACCTCAAGTGCTATTTCGGTTACTACTGACTCACATTCCTGAATTCTCGGACTATCTAACTTCAACGGTGTATCTAAACTAGTCAATGTTGAGTCAAATATTTCATAAACTTGTGCTTTAGGATCTTTCATTGGTGTGTACAATTTGTCAATATTCGATATCGAACTAACAGCTATTTCAGTTTCCTTAACATAATCATTCATAACCATATCTTGCGGGTCTTGGTCAAGCAATACACTGAATGGTGTAGCTCTCAACCGTATAGTAACACCATCTTCTATACAAACTTCCATAGAAAATTTGTCCTTCAATTTTGCTGGCTGCTTTTGCATACTCATGCAGTTTGAATCGTCATACTGATATTTTATATAATTTCTAGTATCTTCATTACATTCATGAATAGATAGTTCAATTTCCTCATTATCATCGTCGTCTTCAATTATTTCGAGATTGACTGAAGTATTACTAAGATTTCTAGCACTATTTTCTTCTACTAAAATACAATTCTTAACTTCAGAGTTTTCTGAAAAAAGTGAGTGTGAGTTTGTTTCTTGATTTTGACGAGGTGAATCAAGCAAATCTCGTTCAATGATTTTTGCTGTTTCAGCATCAAAACCTCTTTTGATTAAATCAATATGCAAGCTGCCGTCGCAATCTTTGGTACGAACAGGTTTATTAGTAACAGATGTTTCAATGTACTCTTTTACTTTTGATATATCATCACTATCACTTAGAGATTCTGATTTAAAAAATATCTCCTTCGATTTTCCATCTTGAGAACCATCATCTGACCAACAGAGACGACATTTTCCATTAACAGTAACTGTTCAACTTCAGAATCTTGTTTTGATTTAGTAATCTCCTCTGGAGAATTATTGCCCGAATTTCAGAAGTGAAAGTTTTTGTAGAATGAAGTTTTCTCGGCGTTGATGATTTTCTTCGCGATTTCATAGGGGCTGAAGCAGCAACAGGACTTAAATTGGTGTTTTTATCCTTATTATTTATTCTCTTTTGCTGTTTATTTAGAGATGAGTCAAATATTTTTCTAGATTTGCCTCCTGTCTCTTTGATTGGTGTAGATCGTCTCGGTTTAATTTTCATAAAACTTTTTGATGTTTCTCTTTTAATGGGCGATTTATCGATCTTTTTCGATAATGTTATTTTTTTATTTGTTTCCGATTTTGATTTTCTTTTAAATTTTGTTACAATCTCTTTGGAATTCTTAGAAAAGAGTTGATTATCTGATTTATTATCAAAAGAATTATTAATTGTAGTTGCATCACTGTTTTCAGAATTTTCATCAGATTCTTTAACTTTGCTTGCATTTTGATTCTTAAAATAATAAACATTTTTGGTGCATTTTCTAAGAGTGGACCTCGATTCACTATTTTTAATATCACTATGTAAGATCTGTTTTTTAGATTTTTGTTCACACTGCTGTGATGTTTTAGATTTTTCTTCTGTACTGACTGGACACTCTAAAACTTCTGTAGAAAGGACGTAATCTTGATCATCTGGTTTATAATAAGATCCACCACTGGAATAGTCAGTAGGTCTTGAAGAATAAGAAGATGGTGTTGCTTGTGTACCTTTAGGGCTACAAAGAAATCGTGGTGTAGGTATATTCATAATTTTAACTTCCGAAATTGGTTCATCAGGTAAATCAGGTCCTAAAAACTTTGGAGTTTCCATTTGTATGTCATAGAGCGCTTGCTTGTAAGGAGTTTCTAAAAGGTCTGATATATTAAGTTTGGCTCCAATAACATTTTGCAGTCCAATTCTATCATTTTCTGGAGTATCTATTCGTTCATTACTTGTGTTAGTTTTGCTTTGTTTTTTTTCATTTTCGTGGTTATTTATACTCCATTCATTACTCGTTATAATATTAATGGTTGGTTTGATAGCAATGGGCACCTTTTCATCGGTTTTGCATACAATCTCCGCGGCTTCTTCGGCGTCTTTTGGTTTAGGTTTATTTTTATTGCCCTTCAGTTTAGACAAACCCTTTTTTGACTTCTTGCCGACTTTTTCGCTTTCTGTAATGGCTTTGTTTAAATTATTTTCATCAGAATTGTTCTTTTTAGTATTTTTAGCTTTAGTTTTATGTTTCGACTTCGATAGTGGTCTCTTACAATTATCATTTTCGCCAACGTTTACAGCCAAAGCCCGTAAATCAGCATCCCAATTAGTCTTTTTACTGAAAACAACTTTATTTTCCTTTGCCGAACAACTGTTTATATTACTAGAAGACACAGTATCAATATCTGAAACATTTTCGATGACAACAGGTTTATCATCTTTGCTGGATCCTTTACATGGTACATTAGGAGCTACGGTATGCTCAGTTTCGATAGTACAAATATTATTAGAACTTTGCTCATTTATTGTCTCATGTAATATCCTCCTAGGTGTGGTAAAATCTAAAACTCTTACATGGGAAGTTCTTCGAGGAGTTGATGAAGACTTCCTTTTAGGAGGCAAGCCCTGTGGCGTACTTGTTTTTCCTGTTGTCGAATGTGTATCTTTGGGGACAGAAACATGACCAGTAAATTCAACAGTTTTGACGAGACTTTGTTCGCTTACATATTTTTGTCCATTATTTTGTTCATTTGTAGAATTTTTATCACAACTGGGATTCGGAGCAGTGATATTAGATAAAACATCAATCGTAAGTGGTCTAAGTATATTCTGGGCAGAGCTTGTTGTAGCTGTAATAATACTCCTGCTTGTGACCATCGTATTTATGGGTTGCGGTTCTGTTGTATTTTGAGTATTGCCTAAAACAAGGTATTAGTGTAAACTTTTAAAGGTAATTAAAAATAACCTGATTACATGATACATTAGATCTAAGAAACCAGATATAATCTAAAATCCTACTAATACGTAATCGACTTACATTAATTAGATGGCTTATTTAAAACAACTTTTAAAGAGCAGATGTAATGCCTTATGACATTCGTAATAATCGTAATTTACCACAGCATTAAATGTCTACGCTCGCGAATGTGGCAAGAGGCTACGTTAGAACAACAACAACTGAATTACGTTAAATACGGTTCTTAATTACACAAAGGAACTCAGATCGATTTCAAAAAGGGTTAAGATTGCAATATTAAAAAAAATAGTTAACACTCACATTCTTGGTTTTGAATGCTGAATGATGTCATAAATCATCTTCGCTTTAATCATCCACCCAATAGGGCAGTGGTCACGCTTCAACATCATCAGCTCGTCAAAATCCGCTGCTAGACATGGGCCGATTATGGGATCGATTTGCCTTGTCTCGCTTGGCAGATGAGTGGAGGATCGCAGTAGCAGACGTCTCGCACCTTTAAAGGCGGATCTGCACCGAATTTGAACTGAGCGCCATGACGCGTTAAAATATTCTTTGTATGAAATTATGGGAGACAACACACACTAAGCGGCAACGGAACTACACTGATCAACTGACCAACTCGTGTCGCTCAGTTCCGCCTAGTGCGGCCCTACCTTAACGCTGCTACCTATCGCCGGTCGCGGTATTTTACGTTCGGCATAAACGAAATGGTTATATATCTATTGTTAATCATAAATTTTGTCTGGTATTTTACATATTCACTTCGTACGGTACCCACGAGACGAATTCAGGTGATAGATATTCTTATGCCGCCACCCATCACCCGCCACACGATCGATGCCTATAGGCATTAAGTCCGCCTTACGAATATTTTCTTATAGAGGACGAAATAAAGAATAAAAATGTATAAATATCTAATAAAAATATTTCACATCTAAGTTCCGCAATAAAATATAATCGTGCGCCCAGCGAAGCGAGCGGGTATCACTTAGTAATAAATATAAAAACCTACCTGACGTTGAAGGCATGAGAATAATTGTGGGCATGGCCATTATTTCATCCTTTGTATAATTATAGTTCGTCACACATTGAGTTTTGCTTTTATAGGCTGGGGTCCCGTTTATCAGAAGCGTTTCCACTTTTGGAGTTGAGGTAGCGTTACTTAAAACGGGAGGCATTTTTGGTCTACCACAGATACTGTCGTATGCATTATCAACTTTAACATCAGATAATATTTTTATTTTTTGCTCTTCACGTTTTTGTGTATTCACTTGTTTTACTACACTGTTATGTGTGAATGTAGGTGTCAAATTCATTTGTGCTGGGAACCCTTGACTGTTTTGCGTAGGTTCTACTCTTAATATTAAATGGCTTTTAGACTTCAAATCTGATGTATTTATTGAGCCAATAGTTACGTAAGTATTGCTGTTAACTTTGGTTAAAGGCGCCCTGAAATAAACAAATTTCATAAGTCAGTAATTGTACGTATTTAGTTTTGTACAGTATTTAAATTTTACTCATGATTAAGGGATTGTTCGAATATCATGTTGCTTTGGGCTAATAAAAGAAAATCACAAAAGAAGGCATTGTGGTAGAACTACCAAAAAGGGTATAACAATATCTGCCGAGCTAACTAGTTATGTATTTGATAGTCGTTACACGAAAACGGCTTACAATTCGGATGATATTTTTTATTTTGATAATGTTTGTTCGTAATGGTAGAGACCCTATTGTAGGGAAGAAGAGCACACAAATAATTGAAATATTTTTTAGTAAGGCTCAATGGCCCAGGTACTAATATTATTGTTGTATAATCTGTCAATTTATGCCAAATATATTTACTCTGTAGTTTCGATGGATACATATGGGAACAATATGTTCTGAGACTTGAAAATAGTGATGTTATAAGTGAATATATTATCTATAAATATATTATAAACTAGCATGCCAGGCAGACGTTGTTCTGCCCTTTTCGACGACCCTGTCATGTCCTTTTTAAAATCCTTAAATTCGCAAAAAAATTCATGGGTCACTCATGGGCATATAATACTATCCTATCTCTCAAGTAGGACCAAACTGCACACGGTGTGCAAATTTGATTAAAATCGATTAAGTAATTTAGGAGTCCATCGCTGATAACGTGACACGTAATCAGACCATGTGGCAGATATACATATTCTAATTGTAGCATGAATGGGTCGACTTTACCGGGGAATGACTACACTCTCACGGATTACCGGCAGCATATAGCTGCTGTGTTTCGTATGGTGAGTGACTGGAAACCCTTTTCACTAGAAAGTATTCCACCTTGGGGTGACAACGCAACTGCATGTTGATTTTTATCAACATCTAGTAAAGATATAGATGCCTATGGGGCTAAAGCATCCATTTTACATCAGCTAGACCTAGACTGTGTGCTCATTTGTCAATCTTATTTAATAAGAAAAAGTTATGCCGCAATACCTTTATCAATTAGTATTGTGAATATCTGTGAAATCTAAAAATAAAACAATAATTTTGACAGTGACAAACAAGCCAAACCCATCTGATGCTCTGTAAAGGGCCCAACCACCTTGAAAATGTTCCGACTCAAAAATTTTAAGTTACGGTCACGAGCCGCTTTTCAGTTTAGAACTAGAGCGATCAACGAGAAAAAAAACATTTGATATCTTACTACACCTCACCTCCTCCTTGTGATGTTTTTTGCGAGCCTCGCGTGATTAATGGATAATCCCTTAAATAAGCTTCCCATTCATAAAAATATAAGTTTGAAAACTCTTTCATTTATTGACTGTCAAAAGTCCACAGCTGAGCATAGTCCTCCCCCATAGGAGGGAAGATATCTGCCATAGTTGCCAAGCAGCTTCGCAGGCAATTTGGAATCGTAATTTTATTTATTATGATTTGTTACCAGAAAAATGTTGCTGATTCCAATATTGTTTCTTTTCTCTCACCCACGGGACACCCACGGGATAATATGAGGTATAGGATCAATGTCGCCGTATGTGGCAGGTTCCTGACATTTTGGCAGGACTGACCAATTATTATAGTTTTGACATAATCCGTTGACGTTTAATAAAACCTGACAGTATTTGGCAGTAATGGGGTATTAAAAATAGATTTCACTATAACAAGTAAAATGCCTAAAATGGCGATTACGATGCTTCGCCAGCATTTGGGGGATTTCCCTGTACTTCTCGTATTGTTTGTATTACATTCAATAAACAACTTTAAAAGTTTGTATGTAAAGTTGATAATATTAAAACAAATATTCATAAATACGAGATTATAGTTAGTATTTCAATCAGTCATAGAAGAGACACTTAAAATATGTATGTATTGCAAATTTCCCAAAGGGACTACTATGCTTACCAA
>DWHP01001012.1:0-17225 GCA_018247895.1 Parnassius honrathi
ATTGAGGATAGATGTAGATGACTATGGGCCACAGCAACCACTTACCATCAGGTGGACTGTGTGCTCGTTTGTCACCCGATCCTATAAAAAAAAAGTGCTTAGTGTGAGTAAAAAGGCAGTGACAAGTGCGTATGGCAAGCGATAAGTGTGATGTGCCCGGTTTACATTTTGAGAAGTGACTGTGTAAACCGAGTCAAATGAATATTAACAAGTGAACAGCAGCCTGCTTTATACTTTGACAAGTAGTGCTACCCTCGCTTCCCCTCACCCGCCCACCACCACCGCTCTAGCTAACACGTCACGACATGCACATGTTGGTGAATAGTTTTGGTATACGTTTAATAGTTAATTTTGGTTTACACTATTGTTTTAACAATGGTGAAGTGATCAGAGAACGATAACATTAGTTATCAAGTTATATTGATACACGATTGTTTATTTGATATTAAATTGCTAAATTTTATAAATATGATGATGATGGTGATGAAACGCCGATATGCTACCAATATTACGAACTAGTAGGCGCAGTTGCCCATCCATTTTGAGTACTAGAGTTACCATGCAGCTCGGGATTTCACATAACCTTACTATAGTAATCCACTTCCACTTACGACATGTGTGAACATTTGCTAGTTGTTACTTGACAGTGTTTACTAGTCAAACTCACTCGCACTTGTCACTTCTCAAAATGTAAACTTGCTTGTCAGCTTGTCGTTTCCATAGATAATGCGTATATCATCATCATCATCATAACAGCTCTTCACAAGTCCACTGCTGAACATCGGTTTCCACTAAGGAATGCCACAAAGCACGGTTCAGAGCCACCTGCATCCATCGACTTCCTGCATATCTTATCAGGTTGTCGCTCCATCTAGTGGAGGGTCACCCTGCACTATAATAGGTATGCCTACCGGTACGAGTACGAGAATATACTATATATCAGCGGTTTATACAAAGGTACTCTGTGTATACCTGAGAGCAGAGAGCAGTTGGAGTTTTGGCGGAAACTTGGCCGTAGACGGATTGTCGCTCCTGTTTTGTCGCTTGAATAATGGTGTGAAGTGGATTTTGATTCGTAAAATCAAATCAAATCAAATCAAATAATTTATTTGTGAAACATAAGTAAAAGTTACAAACTTGGTGGAAAAGATATGATAAGTAACACTATGTTTCGCCTAAAAAGGCATGCAAATATTTGTTTATCGTTATCACTCGGCAATATGAAAATTAATTTTTAATAAAATAACAACTTTAATTATGAATGGTATGTTTAGAAATTACATAGATTATTATCTTAATTATCAATTACATAGTTCTTACTAACATAAAAATAAAAATATAATAAATAAATCGGACATTTAATTATTGTAGGTACTAAAAACCATCCTCAAAATATTGATAGAGTAATATGCTTTATTGATTAAAAACCCCGAAAGCAATTTCTTAAATTTGTCTATATTATCAGTTTCTTTTATGTTTTTTGGGACTTTATTAAAAATTTTAGGAGCCATACCCAGGAAACTTTTTGAATACAGGGCTGTTTTATGAGGTTTTGTACATAGTTTGTTCTTATGTCGTTTATTAACGTTTTTAAATATGCTAAAATGCTTCCTTACAAACATAGCTACTTCAAATATATATAAAGATGGTAGGGTCAGAATGTTAAGATCAATGAAATGCGGTTTGCAACTATCGGTAACCTGCAACTGACATACTGCTCGTAAACATTTCTTTTGCGCTTTAAATACTAATTCGCGTTTTGGGGAGTTTCCCCAAAATATTATACCATATCTCAATGTTGAAGAGACGTATGCATGGTAGGCGGTTATGACCGTTTCACGATTTGTAATTTTTATAAGGTTATGTAGTGCATAGTGGTATTGATTTATCTTTTTTATTATGTGTTCAATATGTTTACTCCATGTCATTTTTTCGTCCAGCCAAAGTCCCAGAAATTTTGTGTGTTCTTTTTCGTTTATAATTTTATCTTTATAGTTAATATTAAGTTTCGGTTGTTTTTTCCTTTGTTTGAATGACATAATATGCGTTTTTTCCAAGTTAATTTTAAGATTATTGTCATTCAGCCAGCTTATTATCCTGTATAAATTTTGAGTTATTTCCGATTCAAATGAGACATTGTCTCGTCCCGTGAATAAAACTGTGCTGTCATCAGCAAATAAGGTCATAGAGTGTTGAGTCACTTGTGGCAAATCATTGATATATATTAGGAATAGTAATGGACCGAGTACGCTTCCTTGCGGCACACCGCAGGTTGTTTGCTTTTGTTGCGAAAGGTATGTTGTTTCAATTTTAGTACACGGACAGATCTTTTTTATTTTAGTAATTTGTTTTCTATCATTCAGGAATGACATAATAAGTTTTAACACATTACCTCTGATTCCATATTTTTCCAGTTTAAGCGCTAAGATATTTAAATCAACGTAATCAAACGCCTTGGTCATGTCCATGAACAAGGCGGTTGTTGGTGTACGATTATCCATACCGGTGATCACTTTTTCGATAAACCCATACATCGCCATGTTTATGTTTTTACATTTTCTAAAACCATATTGTTCATTTGCTATGATGTTATTAATTTCTAAATAAGAATATAAGTTGTTATATATTACTTTTTCTATTATTTTCGAGAATATTGGAAGCAAAGCGACAGGCCTGTAGTTTTTAGGGTCATGTCTGTTCTCCTTTTTATATAAAGGACTTATAACGGATATTTTTAAACCACTAGGAAAAGTACCATTTTCTATACATAAATTCACTACGTAACTTAGAATTGGGGAAATTTCAACGGCCACTAACTTAACTACTTTTGTGATTATATCGTCATTACCGGCACTGTTAGTATTTTTTAACTTATTAATTATTTTGTATAAATCGTGAGGAATACACGCAGGCATAAACATTGAGTTCAGTCTACTATTTATGGATGAATAACTTTGGTGGCTATTACTAAATAGATTTATAGGCTGGGCTTCATTGATAAAATAATTATTAAATTCCTCGGCAATTTTTTCCGGATCATATATATATTTATTATTAAAATTAATTTTTGTAATATTATCTCTAGGAAAATTATATTTATTCTTATTTATCACTTTCCATGTGGCCTTTGTTTTATTCTCCGCATTGTTGATATAATAACTATTACGCGATTTTTGCGTCAGATTAATGATTTTTTTTAATCGTTTAGTATAAACTTTAAGCTTTCTCTTATTTTCCTTAGTAGGGTGCAGTCGAGAATGCCATAGCATTTCTCGTTTACGTCTACAACACAATTTGATACCATTAGTAACCCAAGTAAGTTTTCTATTTATAAGAATTTTAATTTTAAGTGTCGGAAAGCAAAGATCGTAAAATAGTTTAAATAATTCATTGAATTCATTAAACGCTTCATTAGGATCAAGGCATTCATAAACTCTATTAAAACTGAGACTTCTGATGGCATTTTTAAATTTATTTAAGTTTTCTTTGCTGTAATCCCGTTTTAACATGAACCAATGAGAGATAGTGTGTGATTTATTAACAGGACATTTTAAGATTTGAGCAGTATGATCTGATATCCCCAGATCCATCACTTCACCTTTACTACCTCTTATATTATGAATTATATTATCAATACACTTGCCACTCTGTAAGCGTGTAGGCTCGCAAATACTCAGCCGTAAGTTAAAATTTAACAATTTATTTTCTAATTCTGTAGAAAGCCGTGAACTTTGTAAAATATCTATGTTGAAATCCCCACATATTATAAGTTTTTTCTTATTAGTACTACAGAATTTTTGTAACACACCGTCGAAGTTATAGAAAAACGTAGTTACGGCGTCTATGCTTTCTTTCGGAGATCTATATAAACAGACAATAATTATATTGTGTTCCATTAATTCCACACCACAACACTCCACAATGTTAGGGCAGGAATATTGATGTAATTCGACCATTTTGTATTTCAGTTTGTTATTTACTCTTCTGTTATTTCTGTTGGCGTACGTTGCTAGTTGAAAATTAGCTATGTTTTGCTATTATAATTTTGAAAGGCGTTGTGTTAATAAAACCAATTTCTTGGAAAGTAATAAAAATAAATCTTAATAATTCACGGTTTTCTGACTTTTTTTCTTTGTATACATACAATTACCCAGCCGAACTCCGAATTCCAACTTTCTAGACAATCTGGAAGCAGGTTGATATGTATGTCAGTCAGTCCCGTGAGTGTCGTAAAAGGCGACAGAGGGAAACAAATCAGGAGATAGAGTGCAGCGTCTTTCTAATAACGAATAAAAAAAACTGGTTGTCAAGGGTGGCAACAATCGCAAATATCGTCCCTATTAGACAATGTATGGGGGAATAGTGATGCGCCAAGATTAATACCTATGCTTTATTATACTTAAGTAATTAAGTTAATTATGTAAGTAACATAAATAACAAACTCCCACGCCTGTCACTGCAGACTGCGGACCTCCATCTGGCACGATCCTGACACCTCTTTCGCCTCGTTTAAATTCGTAATAGTGATGCGCCAAGAATAATACCTATGCGTTATTGTACTCAAGTAATTAATATATTTATGGAAGGTACAAACAACATAAACTCCTACGCCCGTCACCCAGAGGGATAGGTAGAGACTGCGGACTTCCATCTGGCACGAACCTGTCACACCTCTCGCCTCCTTTAAATTCATAATAATGATGCGCCAAGATTAATAGCTATGCGTTGTATTGTACTCAAGTGATAAATTTAATTATGTAAGTAACATGAATTAAATAAACTCTCACGCCTATCACCCAGAGGGGTAGGCAAAGACTACGGACTTCCATTTGGCACGATCCTGACACACCTCTCTCGCCTCCTTTACATCCATATACCCACGCATACATGCACGTCGGATAAGGGTACTCTAATTTAGCACATCTTCAATATGTCAATTTGGTTGATGAACTTTTGTCTAAGGCGTCTCTTCCCGACTCTGCCGTTCACTTCTGCAACATAAATTTGCTTTTTTCACTCTTTCCTCGTTCATTCTTCCTACATGACCAAACCACCTAAGCATTGCTTTCTTAATACTGGTGTCAACATCATCTTGCAAACTACACTTTTCTCTTATCACACAATTTCTGATACTGTGATTTAGATTCAGTCCTAACATACTCCCTTAATGATAGCATTTCTACAGCATTTTTTTACTCTCGTGCTTCTATTCGACCACACCCAACTTTCACTACCATACATTAAGATAAGAGCTAACACAGCATTGCGAATTGCCATGTGTCTTTTTGACATATTCTTACTTCCCACAATAGAGTGTAGAGCCTCATTTACTTTATTTCCTGCGTTCACTCGTTTTTCTATATATATCCTTATTATATCTACCATCCCCACTAAATCTACATCTCAAAAACACAAACTCCATTCACTTGCTCAGCCAACTCCATTCCTATTCTTATTTGACATATTTTTACTTTTTTCCCTGAAAGGTACCTATTTATTTGTTTTGTATCAAAAAATAAAAAAATAACAAGTAAGTAAAAGTTTTAAGTAATTGTAAATTTATTGTGTACTTAAATAGTGTTTGCAAAGGCAAGCTCAGCGCCCCAGAAGTCTGGGTAAATCGGGACCTGCTTCTAGACTCCCGGAAAAGCTGATTTGAAACCTAGTACTATGCTCAGTTTAACCTACATAGTGTCTTACCAACGGTTACGTTTCCCATGATTAAGGCGTCAGAAAAAGATATGTTTATGGCACACCTTTATTGGGGTTGTTGAGAGACTACACTTACAATTATTGGAAAATATGTTGAAGCGAAGTAAAATATTATACTGTTTGTAGATTTAATATATCAAATAGTTGATGTCTTGATCCATGATAAACCATGCGTAAGGGTATATGTTGAGTAAGTTATTTTTATCATGTAAACAATTAAGGTCGCACAGTATAGCCGGTGTCCCTTATAAAATGTTACACTTAATTGCTTTTTAATGGGGGACACAAACATTATTCCAGCAATTCCAACTTCGACCAAGTGGTCAACCGACGTACTTATCGGACTTTTGTTTTCTTGTTTAAAGTAGTTGTGTTTAATAACTCATAACGTACCCAATGTTAAGGCATAAACTGATAGTGCAATGTCGAGAGAAGAGAATGAGAGAAGTTACTGGTCCCTGAAACATAGTTTTGCACTAGTTTGGGTGCAATTATATTATATACAAAAAGAAGCGGATATTATGTTGTTAGCGCTTAGTGAAGACTTGAAAACGTCCTAATTGCGACGGTTTGTCTTTAGTCGGCGGTTTTAGCGGGGAGAAAGACACTGTATAGTAATTGTAAACAATAATATAAATGTCACCGTGTGCGTTTAAAAGGTGTACCAATTATGACCCTAAAGTTAACGAAACACAAGGAATCACATGTAAGTATGCAATATGCTTCGATTTATTAGTATGTTTCAATTATTTTCCTTATATTTTAATTTGTGGAAATTAGAAAAAAAGAGAGACTGCAAATAAATTTGATGCGAGGACGATATAGAAAAGTGCACTCCAAACATAGATGCGGTGATTGGTGCTCTGAGCAACGTTTATTTACACCTACGTGCAAATGACACTAGCTATCCTTTTTTCTTTTAATCACGCTATCCTTTTATATCATTCGGCAATGTAATGAAATATAATATAAACGTAACGTTTTTTTTATTGTAATATTTTTAGAGTTAACTGGGCAGTCCAATAAATATCAAAACAAGAGTGCAACCAGTGGGTGTTGCCAGCAATGACTTATGGAACCGAGACAAGGTTCTTTACTTTTGAACGCGTGAGAAATCTTTTAAAGTCATTCTGCGAGGTATGGGCAAGGTCGGTGCTCAGAGTTACTTGGCGTAACAGATTTCGTGTCAAAGATATCCGCAGCAGAACCAGAGTAACCGACATCGTCCAATACATTACAATAAAAAATGCGCAATGAGCCGGTAATAACTCGAAGAACCCACAACCCATAGAGAAGAAAGGTTCCTGAGTGGAAGCCTGCTGGTAAGCGAAGCAAGGTGACCCCCCATTAAATGGAGAACGGATGAACGACGAGGTAAAACACGCAGGAACGTATTTAGGTGGCACAAGACCGTGACAGTCGTTGCGAGAGTCCTACGTTCAGCAGTGCTTGTAACGAAAATCCAAATAAAAATAATTGATAATATTTATTCGTCGTCAGGGGCCTCGCGAAATTCATTTTGTCCACACAAAATTGAGGCCTCGCTCCGTCCGTGTGAAGATGCCTGTGCCCAGTAGTAGAAGCTAAACAGTACTAATCGAAGGATAACATCTCAGTTTTAACAGACTGATGCTATTAGAAAAAAACGTACAATTTCAATCAACAATGGAGGTACATCCTAGCTTTACATCAATTTTTTACAAGTAGTGTAGGTATTTTAGGAAATACATGATAAAGTATACATTGGTATATTAGTAATTCCGCTTAATACAATTCAAAGATCAGCAGCATTTATAAAACACTAGCTATCTACCCCGGATTATCGGCTTCGGACGGGTGATTTCTGGATGTCGACAACAGCGCCACCTATTGGGTACAATTGTGAATCTACTCTCCAGGGACAAATACAAAAAAAATTAATCAAAATCAGTCGAACCATTTTCGAATTTTAGCGAGACTAACGGACAGCAATTGATACATATAAAGAAGATATCTAAAGAAAATATAAAACAAATTGTTATTTTGCATCATCATATTTGGAAAAGCTTACTGATTTACTAAACAACATAGTGTGTGAGACCGGTCGACGCGCCGCCGCAATTCCACTAGCTGTGTTTAGGCGCTTTATTACATTAATAGCTTTAGGTACAGCGCTCGAAATCACCGCATGGAATAAATTGTAAGTTTCGTCAAAATCCATCCAGTAGTTGCGACTATTACATTCAAAGGGACTGACGCAAAAAAAATTATTTTAGGTCATGATATAGAAACATCATATATATATATATTCAATGTACGAATTTGGCATAGGAAGTTTTATTATAGCACAGATAGAGATTTGTGAAATTTACTTTAAATAGGAAAATTTTAAAACACTTTCATAGGGTAAGCAAAGTTTATTTTACGTTAATTATAGTAGTTAACAATAACTATTATATAATAATATATTAAACAATATTATTTAGTGCTTACAACTTAGAAGATGCAAATTCTTTTGCAATTTTGATTGCCTCCTTAACACACTTGTAGTTCATTCCAGAGGCCTGTGCAGACTCAGGCTTACCACCACCTTTACCGCCCATTAAACCGACTACTGATTGCACCCACTCGGAAGCTAATAATCCTTTCTCATTTAAACATTTAGGCACAGCTGCTAGACAGTATATTCTGTTAGCCTCTTCATCCACAGAGAAAAACATCGCAGCGGTATTGGGTAGCAACTGTTTGACTTGTTTTAGTGCACCATCTAAAGCCTTAGTATTGCCTAATGCATTTAATTCAGTAACAATTACTTGAGATGCCTTTTCTTCAAGGCATATTTCTTTAGCCTTTTCGGTAACTAGCGTTATTATCTTTGCTTTAGATGCTCTTTCTTTGTCATCTAGTTGTTTTTTCAAATTTTTTAACATATTTCTAAGTTCTTCTTTTTTCCAATATGATATTTGTGCGTGAGATATATCATTAGTTAGATCTACAAGTTTCTTTACTATCTCTTTTTGATTCACTCCATCACCTTCATCTTTAATATAATTGGCAATATTATTAACTTCATTTTCCAAAACACTGAGTTTATTTAAAGCTTTAACAGCTTCTGGTCCGGTTAAAGCAACAATTCTTCTAATACCTTTTGCAATTCCCTCTTCACTAACTATAACATAATCTCCTATATGGCCAGTTTGATGTAAATGTGAACCTCCACAAAATTCAACGGATGTTTCGTAACCTGATGGGCCATCTGGATTTTTTTCTAATTCTTCCACTGGTATACCAACGGAAACAACGCGAACTGGATCAGGGTAATGTTCATCAAACATAGCTCTCAAGCCTTTGATTTTTTTTGCGTCGCTTAGACTAGTATGTTTAGCATAAACAGTTTTATTTTGATTTATAATATCCTTAATTTCATCTTCTGTATCTTTGATTTGTTTCGTAGTCATAGGACCTTTGTTTGTAAAGTCAAATCTTAATCGATCAGGCATCACAAGAGATCCACGTTGATCGGAGTCATTTCCAAGTACTTTTCTCAATACATTATTTAGTATATGCGTACCAGTGTGATTATTCATAATGAGTCGACGCCTTTCGGTATCTATATGTAATGATAATGTATCCCCAACTTTCATGGTACCCTCAACTTTCCCTGAATGTAAGACGTAACCACCTTTGACTTGTACATTTCTAACTGTAAATTCAACACTATCATCATCTGTTTTAACCATATATCCCTCGTCAAAAATTTGGCCTCCCTGCTCGGCGTAAAAATTTGTACGATCCAATATTAAGCCACATTCCTGACCAGAAGTTACTTCATTTACAAATTCTTTATTCCATCTCAAGGCTAGAATAGTCGCTGTACAAGGAGCAAAGTTATAAATAGCCTCTTTATCTTTTGAAGTTGGCATATAACTATATTTTGGAGAATCATCAGTAATAGGTACTCCACTATTCTGTAAATGGCTAATAGCATGTATGTCTAACGCCAAAAGATCTTCCTGACCTACAGTTTTACCTTGGGAACATAACTGTGATTCTTTTTTAGCTTTTTCATAAGCTTCCATATCAATAGACAACCCTTTTTCTTCACACATTAAATGAGTTAGGTCAACTGGAAATCCGTAGGTATCATAAAGCCGCCAAGCTACATCACCTGGTACGATCTTTGACCCACCTAACTTTTCTATAGTTCTGTTAAGCAAATTTCTTCCACGAGAAAGTGTTTTTAGAAATTGAATTTCTTCTTCGTTTATAATCTGTATAATCGCATCTGGGTCCTTTTTTATTTCCGGAAATACATCACCAAGCAAATGCACTACTGTATGAACGAGTGAACCAAAAAAGCCAGGCTTTGCATTTAGTTTTTCAGAAGCATATCGTACCGCCCGCCTTAAAATTCGTCGAAGCACATAACCTCTACCAGTATTATCTGGACATCCACCATCTGATAAAGCTATAGTCAAGGTTCTTGCATGATCAGCCAGTACACGATATGCCATATCAATTCCATCAACATCTTCAACGCCGACCTTACCAGTATAAGGTCTCGTTTTTGTGCCTACTTCAATTGCTTTGAATAAAGGAATAAAGAAATCAGTATCATAATTAGCTCTTTTATTTTGAATAACAGATACTAACCTTTCAAGTCCTAGACCACAATCAATATGTTTCTTTGGTAATAATTTAAGTGATCCATCAGATTCTCTATTAAATTGTATAAACACTAAGTTCCAAATTTCTAAAACATCTGGGTCATCCATGTTAACAAGATGTGCTGCGTTTCGTCCTCCTATTCTGTCATAATGTAATTCAGAGCAAGGTCCACAAGGACCAGTTTCTCCCATTTCCCAAAAATTATCTTTCATACTTCCTGGCAATATATGAGATTCTGGGAGACCTATATTCAACCAAATGTTTTTACATTCTAAATCTGGTTCAAGACCTGATGCACTATCTCCTCCAAAATATGTCACATATAATCTATCGGCCGGCAATTTATAAACAACAGTTAACAGTTCCCAAGCCCAAGCACAAATCTCTTTTTTAAAATAATCTCCAAAAGACCAATTTCCCATCATTTCAAAAAAAGTGTGATGATATACATCTTTACCTACATCATCCAAATCATTATGCTTTCCGCCAGCCCTGATACATTTCTGAGTATTTACAACTCGCACATATTGAGCCATATCAGAATTTGGATCAACTGATCCCAAAAAAATTGGCTTAAATTGATTCATGCCTGCATTGGCAAAAAGCAAAGATGGATCGTCCAAAGGTATGGTAGATGAAGAATGCACATATTTATGTCCTTTATTGATGAAAAAATCAATAAATGTTTTTCGAATTTCGTTTCCACTTATTGAAGTATGCATGATGGAAGTTTATCTGGAAAGTAAATAAAAATAATTAATGTTGTTACGACATTTTAAAGGTAAATTATTTGTACCCAATTAAATTTTAAAGCTTATGAACAGGTAGGTAATGTAATCATTAGATTACAAATATGAAATTGAGATGAACATTATTAAATATTCATCCAAATTTCATGTTCCCATTGTTCATTGTAGGCAATTCATGTTACGTAATAAGTTAGCAAGTAAGTTAAATACAATTTACATTTACATGAGTACATGATTAATTTAAAATCTGAACAAAAATTGTTTTGGGGTATGAATGGGTACTGAACATAACTTTTTGAAAACATTGTCTGCCAAGTTTGGAAAAGGCAAGTGCTGCAGTGTGTATACTTGCATGAATCATTTTGAGCTACCTTAGACCCCATAACCAAAAACAATTAGTCATTGGATAACTACAATTCGAATTTCATAAGTAAGTTAAAGTGCCATTTTTAAAACTTACTCATCAAAAATCAAGACTACTTCTAGGTGACTTGGGAAACTTGAAATGAAAAATAACCGAAAACTACAAATTGACATTAGGTCCTTACTAATAAAATCAGGGTTTTTTATGAGAAAAGCAAAACGAAAAACAATTTTGCCATTTGCCAAACCATTGTTACTTTTGCCATTCTTAAAGTAGTTCATTGATTCCTTTGCTAAAAATTGTGGGATTGAGTATCAATAAAATCTATAGTAAAAAGCAGTTTTGACTCCCTTCATTTCTTTCTTTTATATTTAAAATATTTTTTTTCCTTGCAAAAAATTGATAAAATACCTGAAAAAGTGGTAATCTGAACAAGGTCTAGGACAGCTTGTATAATTTAGTGACCAACTGTTGTGCAGTGTGTGGTCTAGCTTTGTCCTGAAGTAGCATTTCCATGAGGGTTTTTAATTGTTGACAATACAAATCTGTCATAATCATCTGATCATATATTCGGAAGCTGTAGTGGATGACATTAGCATTGGTCCACCAGAGCAGTGCTGGTGTCATCTACTGGCAGTACAAGTCACCTTTTGCTTGGGGCAGTATTTGTGATGAGCGTTTTCGATTATCATACAGTACCCATTTTTCATCACAAGTAATAATAATACAATTCAAAATCCTGTTCATTCTGAGATGGTTGAGTAATGTAATGCAGCACTCGACAAATGTTTATTGGTGTGCTTTACTCAATTCATGTGGTACCCATTTTTCAAAGAAAAAATGAAATGGTGCGAACAGAAATGAATAAATAAGTTCAAAACACAAATACACAAGCCGAGTGTGTAATAAATTTGAATTTCAGGTTCCTAATCAAACGCCAGATATTTGAGATCAAAGTGACCAGTTTGACAAAACGCCAATTTCATATGTAAGGACCTAATATTTAACGTCAACAAAGTTATTGCAAGTTCAGTTTGTAGTATCCATGAAGCAAGTTCAGTTTGTTTGACCAATAACTTTGTCAACATTTATGGCTTTTTCATAAAACTCAACATTAATAATTTAAAAATGCCTAAAGCTACTTTCTCTCCCTCTATTCACTAAATGATCATTGAAAGAGACCAGTATAAAGACATTAACACTTGATTTAGCAATAATCTTATTAAGCAATAATCAACAAGGATGTTTGTTATTATAGTTTAAATTAGTAGAAAAGTGAGGTGTAAATGCAAAAAACAACACATTAAGGATAACATCCAGTGAACCCCAGTAATCGGGCCCCTGGCTAATCCATCCCCCCCTTGTAATCCAACATGTTTTTAACACATAGGTAGAATCGAGTCACATTATTAATCTGCCAGTTGTCTTTCATGAATATGTGGACAATCAAGTTGCAATTAGTTCATGTCACCACAAATTAGCTTGATGCGTATTGTCTCAGTTTAAATGTGACTATGGTAGTAGCATAGCATGAATTGTTGCGCACACTGTTTATATATTCATTGTGCATCACATGACATTTTTATTTCCTATATATTTCATATCTGATATGTAATCTGATGGATTACAAGGTACTCTTTTTTTAAAAGTCCCAGACTATCAGGGGGTGTGGCAGTACTCTATAGTCTGACAAATTCGATAATCCAGCACCACCTTGCAAAGTGTTTGTTGAATTACATAGATTTATTTATTGAATTAGATTAATAATAGGATAAAACTTTTCAAAATTTTATACCTACAAAAATGTAAAAAGTTTTCACTTTTTACATTTTTGTAGGGAGGGATTTGGGGGGGGGCCCAAAATGGTGCTAAATTTAATATTTTTTCTTCAATATGGCCCTTGATATTGTGAATTTACAATATTTAAAGGCAGATTGATATTCAAACCAAACTGAATTCAACATCTGGTAACAATTGTAAAGTGAAAGTTTTAGATAAAATGGAACAATTCTACCTTTTACCCTCCAACACAAAGTTCTTTTTGGTAAAATCTATATTTTATAAATGTTTAAATCATATTACTATGCCAATATTTTTGTGCTGAGATTATTGCTTGTTATTAAAGAAATGACACAAGATTTAATAATCTACTAATAAGTGGTGTAAGCTGAAATTTAGAAAAATGATCTCTCTTTATTTTTCTGTTGGTCATTTTTTTATACTTCAAAAGGTTTGATGAAAGGTTTGATTTACAATGCATATATAGTAAAAAGGAGTGAAATAGTTTTCAGCAACTCCGCAAATGTGAAAAGGCTTTTGATAAACTAAGTCAGTGTGCTTTAAGACTGACTAAGAAGCGATTAAACCAACGTTTGATTACAATAGTTAAAATAATAGACAAAATTCAATCACAGTAAATGTAAATAGTAAGTTGCTTTTTTTTCCGGTTAAAATCTCTTAAATAAATGACAATATCAATCATAACAGTATATTGCAAATCTATTTTGTTTTCCTTTCATCGGCCAGCACTCAGTCCTCAGCTTAATATATGGGCCTCTCCCACATTATGGAAAAATTTACCTTAATCGTCACGCCTGGCAGACGGTTGTATAATTTTTTATTGAAATGTATTTTAATAACAACAATAATTAATATAAAAGGTTATATAAAATATTAGTAACCATATGGAAAGAACAAGGTTTGTTTTAGTTGAAAATATGATTTCCCAAAATGATATGGGAAGATTAATTATTATTAATTTTATATAATATATGCAGTACCTGATGTAATATTGTTGTTATCGATAACCACAATCTAAAACCTCCACAACTTTAGATCCAAGTAGCGCTTTGTGCTGGACCCAGCTGAACCTTTGGCGATTTGCTGTCAAATTACTTTCACTTTCATTTCGTTTCACTCATTTGACAGGTTGACAGTTCATAGCGTAGACAGTTCTCTGTCAACGGTTTACAGCATAGATTTGAGTCTATACTAAATCTATGGTTCACAGCGTAGACAATGAAGGTTAGAGAACAGGAGAACGATCACTACGTACTAAAGCATAGCCCGCCTGTCCTTGAAAATTAAAGGATTTATAGCGGCGCTAACGTTGGTGAGTAGCGACTGCGAAGTTAGCTGTTTATGGGTACAAGTAGATGAAGTTAGTTAAATAATGTACAAATTTTCTCTGCGGCATTGGTGAGAAAATTTTCATGCTCCGTAATTTTGTAATTTTTGACAAAAAAAAAAACTCTAAAAAATGGAGAAATATTTTACTGTGTGTGGAAGTGCAAGTGGCTTAGCATCTGATCGGAAAAATAGACTGAAAATGAATTTTATTGACTGAACTTAGCGATCGCAGCGCCTCACTTATGGTGTCCATATTTCTGGGACACTATTTTCTACGACGATCGTTCTCCTGTTCTCTAACCTTCATGGCATTGAGTTGGATAGACTAGTGGGAATTCCTTAATTGAGAATTTTAACAATCGAGTTTAAAATGAAACGTAAATATGCATAAGGATATCGGGATGAATGAGAGCAAGACCCCTCATTTAAATGTTGGTTATGTAAACCTAAGGTAAACACTCTGCTCGTTGTAAAGCATGCAACTGTAAAGTACTAAGTAAGGATTTTTTAATTTATTGATTTGCAATAGAAAACATGCAAATTGTTAACAATAAATATATAGGGAATTAAAATTAGATGTTTTCGTGTCTAATTTATTGTCAACTTCTAGTTCGACGTCTGAAACTTTTATGGCGGATAAATTTTGTAGTGAAGTTAGCCAAATCTGTGATGCGAATAGTAATCCAAAGTATAGAAATTTGTCCCAATTTGTGAAGCAACCTTTGTCAAGCGCCAAAGTAGTAAGAATATTTTCCGATATTAATAGGATTTAAAATTAAGATCGAAATCGATTTAATAATAAGAATGTTGCCGCAATAATTCATGGAAAAGAGGGGCTACAATAATTGGAAGGAGGATGTAGCTGATCTGATCTTACAGAAGTATGATCTAGTTAATGGACTCAAAACAGCTTTATGACAATGTTACCCAACATAAAGACGAAGAATATGAACTTTAAGTTTCATTTTTTTTAATTGTATTTTTATTTAGATTTTAATTTAAAAAAACATTGACTTCTTTAATTAATGGTGGTATCTTTGTTATTTTTATTATTTTATCGTTAAATCAAGTAAACATTCATGCTTTTACGTTGTAACACGACAACAAAAAATGTAATAGATTTTTAGTATTTTCTTCTTCTCTTTTGGTAGAATTCAGTAGTTTTTGACCTTCTCAAGCAGTAGATTCGTCAAATGAAATCTGATCACGCTGGGTACAAGCCACGGAGTCGGGTGGCAGACGCGGCGAATAGTATAGGGAACAAAATATTTTAGTTATTTTCGGCGCGAAAAATGCCGGGCCGACATAAATAACTTAAAATTCTATCCCCATTGACTTTTATCTCCAATTATGGTTGAATATTAACAAGAATATAATCGTAAGTTTCGACACTCATTCTGGTATTTACTCGAATTTTTTATCTAGATGCATTCTATTTGTTGTGGAATTCTACATCTATACCCGATTCCTATTCAAAACGTGTACTCCGTAATCTCTTCCAAATATTATGTCTGGAATCAGAAAACAATTACTTTCTAAGCAATATCGAGATAACTTTGATAAAGACATTTTGCCCTCAGCCTATCTGGTTGCGGCGGCAAACGTGACTTACTGTGGCCCTCAAACCACGCCGCGCGAATCGTCACCCCGCCTGCCGCTTCGTTGTTCGCGCCGCCGATCCCCGCGGCCAGGCCGTCATCACTCTTTTGTCAGTCTCTATCATACGCCGCACAACACTGATGTAATCTTCAGTCGTCGCCGTAGAAGACCTTCCATCACGCAGATCATCGGTGAGATTAGTGCGACCACGTTTAAACTCATTAAACCAGTTGTAAACAATGGCACGATGCGGCTTCATCGTGAAAGGCCAATCGAAGTCTATCATAACTTTCTTGTTGACTAAATGACATTTCATCGAAAGTCTTAAAAAAACATTGTTTTTCACGTAAAATTCATGCTGACGTGATATAGACAATTTTCAATTTGCCGTCAAATCGTAAACAAGTAACAAATTAATAAAATACATACCTTACAAATACTTACCTTTTTTATTATATCGTTTACAAGCGGCCAGTTCCAAAAACTTTCGTTGTCACCCTCGTATAGTTTAGCAGTAGTGGGTGGGTGCCCAGGCTGCCCCTCGTATTCTGGGGGAGGAGGCGAAATTCCGCTCGAGACTAAACCTGCTTGGGGCAAACGGAGCAATAAGTCAAAGGCGCCCCCTGCCACGCTATCCGTGAATTTCTGCAACATCATGGGACTTCATTCAAACCTTAACGCCGTCCACTAAGTACCGGCCGTACTACCAAACGGCGAAACCGGCCTTGCTCTTTCTAACAGTGACACAGGTGTCCTCTCCGGCTGACACTTAATATCTCTCCTACCCGGGGTGCAATTTAGAACACTCTTTTGTGCCCCAGACTGGAGTTTGCGTGTACGTCAGAGAGGACATCAGTTTTCGTCGCCTCGGCAGCCTTGACCATACGGACCTGTCCATCTTATGGCTACACGTAGACAGCGACGACCATCCCCGGGTCTACGGGTGCCTATATAGGTCCCATAGCGGTAATGCCGACACAGACCGACTGATCGACCACGTCCAGATGGCTGCAGACTCCGTGCTA
>DWHP01001013.1:0-17223 GCA_018247895.1 Parnassius honrathi
ATGTGCGACGTGCGGGCGTGCATTATCGTGCATGAGGAGGAATTGGTTGTGTCCAATGAATCCCGAATAAGGCATTACGTGCTCCTGAAGAACTTCCTCGATGTATCGAGTAGCTGTAAGCCGATTATCGACGATGACCAACTCTGTACGTGCGTTGGAACTTACACCTCCCCATACCATTATTGAGCCTCCATGGAAACTCACAGTTTGCGTGGTGGTAATGGATAGAAACCTCTCTCCTCTTTTTCTCCACACTTGTTTTCGAACGTCTGGAGCACGTAGAGCTATTCGACACTCATCTGTGAAAAACACTCCAGCCTATTGCTCGTGCGTCCAATTGACAAGTTCTCTTGCGAACTGCAGTCGGACTATTCGGTGCCGTCTGAAAAGTTCTCGAACTCCATTCGTTTTCTCGCCGTACGCTCACTAATATTAACCCCTATCGCGATTTGGAGCTGCTGGCGTATCTCAACAGCGGTCAGGTAGCGGTTTCTCAATTTCTCCAGAACAACAAAATGATCTTCCGCGGCCGATTGCACATTAGGTCCCCACTGCCTGGGCTTCGGGTATAGCCGTATGTCTCCTGGTATCGTGTCAGTGCATACTGCAACTTCACGCTGTGGCCTTGCCAGCCCTTGGTCAATTAATGCTACTGCTTGTGCACCTTGTGCTGGTAATAATGGCATTTTATTGGTTTAAAAGCACCTTTAGTTATTGAATTGAGACACAAGATCTTAATAATTGAATAACCTTACAGTAAACGTTTCACAACACACAAATTTGAAATGTGAACTTAGTCACTGAAATGACCCGATTAAACTAAAAATTAAAGAATTCGTCATGGTACACTTAAACATGATGAATTACCCTCTTGAACTTGAGGGTAAACATTTTTTAACATACCTAGTAAAGTAAAGTAAAGTTGCAGCCTATATAGCCCCACTGCTGAGCACAGGCCTCCCCTCATTTCTGAGAGGGTTTTAACATACCTGCATAACAAAAATTCATCAGAAACACTTAAAGCTTTTGCTATCGCGAGATAAGCGCTTGGTAAAGATTCCGAGCCGCTGAGTGTGTATATACATATATATATATAAAATTCAGGCTAGGTAGCTTTGTATAATTGAATGACCCCGTTTAAGACGTTTTTAAGTCCTTTTTTTCTGTTTTGGAATTTTTAAAAATAAACTTTTATTTTGGTCCCTGATTTGGTCAGTGAACAAAGTTTAGGACGTTCTTTATAAATAGCGTCTGATAATCTAAATTTTATTTAATGTTAATGGAAGAACAATACTAAAAATATAGTTGGAATTAGAACAAAGCTTTTTGGACTTAGTGATTTTAAAGTAGGACCTAGAGATTGTAGTAAGAAAAATAGCTTTTTTTCTTATTATTATTGACCAGTCTTATATTAGTAAAATAGCTTAAAGACACCAAACAAGCTTTTATTTTTATCGGTAGGCCAATCCTCCGTTATAATCTAAAATATCATAAATTTTACTTAACTCTAAAACATTTTTTTATTCTTTAAGTACTACATAAAAGAGGATTTGGGGATTTTTCTGACATATAGATTTGTTAAAATCAAATCACTGGACTAAGAGTTTATAATATTAAAAAAAAACAGTACATAGGAATATATTAGAGACTGAAGAAATAGACTAAACCATAGAAAATGAAGAGCTTTAACTGGCTTTGTAGCTATTGCATAAAATCCTAAATGGACTTCTTGAACTCGGGCATTCAATTATAATTTTTTTTATAGTATAAGGGTGACAGACGAGCACACAGTCCACCTGATGGTAAGTGGATTCTGTGACCACAGATGCGTTGTCACCCCTGAGGACTAAATTTGAATGCCTCGATTCCAGTAAAAAGGTTCTCCGGTTTTCTACACTCACCATACGAAACATAAGAACATTTAGCTGTAATTTTACGCCAATATTCTCTGAGGGCATGGATGTGTCCCGGTCGAGCTGACCCATTCGTGCTACAACCATAATATCGCAGTAGCGTGGCTCGCTACGGCGATATTATGGTTGTAGCATCGCATACAAAATCATATCATGAAGATTTTAAACAAAAAGAAAAAAATAAAACATACTATTATGTGGTGGGGCTTTTTTAAATCTAGACAGCCATCCTCTGAGGAATTTCTGCCGTTTGATCTCAAGGGCATATAGAACCGGTATAATTACAGATGAGAATCATTCCATATTAGCGCTCACAGGTGACAACGCATCTTAAGCCTTTATTTGTTGCTTGAGGTTGGTTGCAGACGCTCATGTAGTAACCACTTACTGTATGGTGGAATGTAAGCTAGTTTTAGCTTAATAAAAACTAGAACATATAGCTGATGTGAAGTATCAACGTTCCGGGAAGTCTGCTGTTTGTGATCATATCCTGGGCGGCCCTAACTATTACGTCAGATTAGATAGACCACAAATCCTCGCGAAAGAACATCGATTCCTACCAAGGATGATACGTGAGACTATTGAAATGAAAAAACATCTTAATTTCAATAGAGAATGAGGCTGGATACTACCACCTGCTTGGGACTCTGTAATTAATAAAATTAAAACTAAACCCAGGCATAATACTGCAAGACTTCAAGACACAGTAAGTTCATTCTGCATAGATCGGACCATAAATAATAATTAAAAAGCTGATGGTGCGGTTAACATTGACATCGGGACTTCAGTAACCTCAGTCCCCCGTGAACATGGGTGCTGGAAAGCACCCGAAACGTCGGGAATTAAAAAAAGTTTAAAATTAAACGCGATAAAAACGTGTGATGGGTTGTCAATGTCTTTACATATATATATAATGAAACAAATTATCAATCTCTAGCGAATTAAATGCGATAAAATCCGATGTTTTAATCAATATCTAGTGTCCGCGTAAATATTAGAAATCATTGTAAATGATGTGTACTAAGTCTAAGTATTTGACTAATGTATCCGAATCCTAAAATTCTACTATGTTACCTAAGCAACTACTTTAAGAATTTTATTATCGTTTTTATCATTGCAAGCCCGTCACAAGGCCACTGTAGAATATAGGTCTCCCCCAAGGAATGCCACAAGCAAGGTTTTGAGCCAGCTGAGATTTCTATGTCAATAGAGATAAAGCCCAAGTGTGAGATGCTACTCGTGTAGACACTGGCAGCCTCTTATCTCAGTGTACCTCGTACATAGTCGCGGTGACATCAGAGGCAGCTGAATTAAGTGGCGCAAATATGATCTCTGGGAGATGATTATATATTTGTGCCATTTGTTGTAGGGAATATGTTAATTTAAGTTTTTAGTGTCAGCTTTTCGTTATATATTTTTTTTGTAATATTGTAAATATTTCTATGTTGTATAAATAAATGAACAATAAATTTTGATAAAAAATATATTACTTTTTTACAGATCTTGCTTAGTATGTTTAAGCACAGTCATCCACAAGCTTTTAATTAAGCAAAAAGTTCCTCTATTGTTATTTCATAAAGGTATGGGTTTCTTATGATTCCGTCACGCTGTAATTCTTGTTTCTGGAATAATTTAATTTCTAAGAACTGCTTACAGCAATTTTAAGAATTCTGAGCAAGTAACTTTTTTTTAAGAATAAAGGTTACAAAGAAGCACATAGTACTTGATGTTAAATGGATGTATGACCCATATAAATCTTCATTTATCTTTAATTAAGAATTAAAATACAGAATGCCAAACTACCCCTGAGGATTAAAATGAATGCCTTGTTTCCAAAACCTAGCCGGTTCTTTACTTTTCACTTTACGAAACGCAGCAGCATTAAGCTGCTATTTAGAGCTGATATTCTGCGAGAGCGTGGTAATTCTCCGGTCGAGGCGACCTATTCATGATAAAACCATAGTATATCTGCAGCGTGTCTCTACCACGTGTAAATGGAAATATATACACTTAAATAAGTAGAGTAAATAAGCACCTGAAATTACTGTAAAAATATTTAGAAGATTAACACTACGCACAACATGTATATGACCGTACCTTGAAAAAATGTACAGTAAAAGGATCTGTGTTAAGATTTTTCAAATGAAACAGATCCCTTCGTCATTCCACACATAGTAGGTATGTACTTTATACAATGTTCTGTAAAGCCTTGCTGATGGTATGGTTCTTTGTAATGTTTTGTGTCACCATTATATCGGTATCTGTCTTCATGCCACATGGACGACAAGGACAGTGTCGTAAGTATTCCTAACAATATAATGTGTCATATTACGTCGATCTGTTATTTTGAATTTATTTTTTCGGTTTGCTAAACACTAGAGATGAATTTTATGAGTCTCGTTTTGTATTATGGAATTATTTTTTATATATAATACAAGAAGGGCACACGAGCCTTTCTATGATATTCAGAGCTTTTCGGTGTATGGTGGATATGGATATTTTTTGATAGAATAAGGGTGACATACGTGTACACAATCCATCTGATGGTAAGTGGATGCTGTGGCTGACATATATCCACACTTATCTTCACTTAAGAATCAAAATACAGATGCGTTGAGCCCCGAGAACTGAGCAGGAATGCCTCGTTTTCAGTAAAAAGGATATCCGGTTCTTGACACTCAACATACGAAACACGGTAGCATTAAGCTGCTATTTTACGCTGGTATTCTGTGAGAGCGTGGTCCATCCCCCGTCGAGCCGACGCATTCGTGCTACAATCGCAGTATAGCTGCAGCATGGCTCTGCCACGTGTATATGATATGCCATATTTACTCGATAGTACTTATGGCGATATCGTGTGATGGGTTGTCAATGTCTTTACATATATATAATGAAACAAATTGTCAATCTCTAGCGAATTTTCTTCAAAAATTTGTATAATTTTGGAGTGAAATGTACATGTATTATCACAGAAAGTCGTGGATCTTGGGAGACTTCGATTTTTTCCACCGTCGGCAATAATAAAATTCTTGATTGCAATTTTAATTGCTCATTTACCACACACTCGGCGGATCTTTAGGAAAGCAGCATGTCTGAGAATTTAAAAACACAAATGTTTTAAAGTATCTGGTGTCCGCCAATCTGCATTGCAAGAGACCGGCAAGCATCTCCTTGTCAAAAAACCGTATTTGAAATAAGACGTAGTTCTTCACCTAGCAGTTTACTTTCATAATTTATCATGGAGATACATAGTTTTTGCTGAATATATTTTTATTTTATAATAGTTTATTTTAGTTTTCATAGCATAATGTGAAATGGAATCTCTTAAAGAAATAAATATATTAATTTGGGCTCTCAGTTAAACAGTCAACAAAATAATTGTATTAAATATAGTGATGTACATTCTGTAAATACTAGAAACATGCACACGTTAGTTATATTCGACTTCAAAGAGTCAGTAATTGCTTCATGAGGCAATACGCTTTTACAACGAATTCCCGGAAATATGCAGACCTTATCTATCAAAAGGTTAAAAAAATTTATTAGGCAAAATTGTTTAGTAAGGGTTATTGTACTACTAAGCAGTGCTTGATGAATAAAATAATAACTTCTGGGAATAAGGTGATCGCTACGATGCCGTTTCTAAATATTCCCAAACTAGTTATATAATATATTATATTACTAACAAGCTTTTGAAATAAAAGTCCCTGCGGTGTTTTTCCTGCTTGTTCTTCTCGGGACAGAGGTTTTGTTCCAAACCAGAGGGAAACTATAAACGACTTTAAAGTCTAAAAAATAAATAAAGAATAAAGATGTACCTTCATCAAGTGCAATCCCGTTTATCTAGCATAAATATTCCCTAACGCTACAAAGACAAATAGAATCAACGCAGCGACAGCGATCTTCGATATTACTCAACATGCACTATTAGATATCTTTTCTGTTAATGTAATACAGTAGTAATATGTATCCCATCCCTTCAACTTTAATATACGTACCTAGTAAACATACCACATAAAGTTAAAAGAAGAGTTTTTTATGTTTACAACGACATAATACACAAAGGCGATACTAAATAACTGAGGCTATTTTCTCTCTTGTTATACGAAACGAAAATATTTACAAAAGCGGGGGCTGCTACGGTAGTCCATTTGGGTCGACGGCTGTGGGGAAAATGCGAAAACTCGCCCTCCCACGGCGGCCATTTTGTGACGTCACTGTGATCAACGCGGGACGTATTCGGATAATGTTTTTAAAAGTCCTACGTTAAACGACTTATTTAGTAAATTTAGGTTACTGAAGTTTAAACAATAAAAAAATAATTTTAACGTTATTTTTGATTAGAAAGCGGAAGTGCAGCGACCAGCATTATCTTTTAAATGTTTTTTCGAATAAATTTAAAATAGGAATTTTACATAGAATACGAGTACGGAGACGAACCGTTTTATGTTCTTCTTTTCAATTTAATTTAATTGAACAATAAATGTTTCGTATCACTAATTTTATTACCAGTTCCATAACGGTCGATTAAATCCAAAATGTAAAGCTATTATAATATACTCCGTACTAATTGTAAACGATGTCTTCTTGTTGACGTCAATGTTGCAACTGACATTTCAGAAGTCACTTACAGAATAAAAGCGAAACGAACGAAAGAGAGAAAAAAAGTAAGCATTAACAAAAAGCTAAAAGAAATCGCAGAATTGTTTTGAAAAGTAAAAATGAACGTCACTCAGTACGTCCCAGCGCGCTTTGAAGATGCCGGAGTCTTGCTATTGGCTTGCACAAAAATAGAGGCGTGTCTTTAACAAGCGCCGCCTCTCTCTACTAGGGGTCTTTGTGGCCGAGCCGCCAAACCACATCAGGCGCTTGCCGGTGGCGCCACGCGTGCTCGATCCCATCCACCCTAACCTCAAACCCGCACGTGAATATAAAAAAATTAGAGACCGATCGTGGTATTGGGTAACAATGTGCGCGGTGAAGTGGCATGACTTAAATTGACCTCAGTGAACTCAATTGTGCTTCGTTAGGATTTACAAGATATTTATAAGAATTTTAACAACAGTGTTGTTATTGAAATTAGTGCTACAGGGTGTATTAAAGACGGTGAAATCGATAAAGCGGTGACCTCTGTTGCTAGCGTACAACGAACACGGTGAACACAAACTAAATTATGACGTATCTACTAAAAAATATGGTGCAATATTACTAAACAATTAAAGATGTGCAGTTGAAAATTCGTGAATTTCGAAAATCACCACACTCTTCCAATTGGAATTCCCAACTATAAATGTTTAGTCACGCTCAACAAATTCTTCCAAAATTGTATTAAAGAGAAATATACATACTTATAAATAAATTATATTAATTTGTTAACTTAAAAAATTGAGAAATAATTGATTTTTACAGATTGGAAGAAGTAGTTTCTGAAAGTTAAAATAAAATACGTTTTTTATAAATTCCGACACTGTAAATATTTTTTAAATGGAAAATTAAAAAAAATCTTGAAAGTTAACAGCTTAATAGTGACTACGATAAAATATTTCTCAGAAAACAAATACGGAATATTTCCCGCCGGACGCAGTTATTAGTGATATACGGTTATTTTAGCGAACATCAATATCGAGGTCGTAAGATCCAGTCGAGTTTCCAAATGAATATTCAGCGCTCCGGATGATTTGTGGTCGTTCCTCAACCTATTGTTAAGAGGTGGTTGTTTTGCCTCGGATTTAGAAATAGAAACAGAGTAAGAAATACATATCGATGAAAAGGTTAAATCGATTTAAAAAGGATCGTAGTCGAAAATTTTAAAAGATAAAATCAAGTTGCATTTAGCAACCCAGTCAGACTATCAATTAATAATTACAAATTAGATTTGTCCTATATTGTTTGCTTAAAACAAACACCAGTGATGCCCGCAACCGTGACCACATTAAAATTGAAATAATATTAACTGTAGTGATCGGGCTGACGCTTTTTCTCGTATGGGCGCTGTCCAACTTTGACAATCGTGCCAGGTGAAGTGAGAACGTCACAGCTGGCGCTGCCAGCCGTCAAGATAGCCACAGAGTCGAAGTTGCAGTTGTGCGGTGGCTGGGGTGGGCAGGCTGGCTACGCACTCGAGGGTTGCGTGGACGCTGGTCTGCTCCGGCCACCGCCGCAGCCGCACTCGAGTCAACTTGGTACCGTGTACGCAACGAAGAGGAGAAGGAGAAATGGAAAGAGGTAAGTTTAGATAAGGAATTGAAAGGAAACATCTAACAATACGAAGATATAATTGGGTAAAAAGAAAGCTTGCCTGCTGTTAGGTTGTCAGTAATTCATCATTTATACTTACTATAAAAGAGTCAGTCGTATCATACACAACATAAACATAAAGGGACTTTCTTAGATTTTTTTAAACAAATTAATATTTTCGGTGTTAATTCACAGTTCATGCCGGATAGTATTCATTATGTTTGGAACAATTTTAGCACCCATAATAAAATGAATGATGTCCATGACGCGTAATAAATCTAAAATTGCCGTTTCAAAGTAAAGGCTTATCGTAGGAGGCTATAACTATTTAATAACAAGATTCCCTGTAATATTACGGAGACAGGCAACTCAGTTATCGCATAAATTTGTATAGTTTATTATAAACTATATGATAATTTAAATAATAAGCTTTCTTAGATTTTTATATATCTATGTTATTTTCACAGGTGAAATTTTAACTGTTAGCAGAAAAATAGTCTACTTATGAGTTTCTAGCGGCAGTAGGCTGAACGAATGAAGAAGTTTTTTGGACTTAGAAATTTTAAATAAAAATAATTTAACTTTGATATCAATATTGTATTTTACCAAATACATAGTTCGATACTAGTTGAAATGTTATATATTTTTTTAAAGTGAACAAACACTACTTTAGAAGCGTTGTGACAAGAAAATCGATGAAACGGAAAAGCGACATTAAAAAGAGACAAACATACGATTTAGCCTGCAAGAGAATGAGATAGGATATAGTATATACTGTTTATTATAAAGTTATTTATATTTTAATAACACAAACCCCACAATTATCCTAATCCTGATTCCCTGCATTCGCCTCATTCTCTCGAAGTTTTATCAAGGTTTCACTTCTACCGGGTGTGAACACATGTTTTTCTATCCGGGATTTAAAGATTTATAATATCTTCGTTTAAACTAATTTTTTTTAAATGTAATGTATTGTTGCAAATTATTACTTACTGTACCCCATAATAAAAAGCGTTGTAAAAAAGTTTTCATTGCGCCAAAAAAAATGATTGATGTGTTTAATGATATCGGTACAATTTATAAATTTTATCAAAACAGTAGATTGGGCTATTAACTAGTTTTAATGAGAAATTAAAGAACAATCATTTATTTCCTATATATTTTTATTTTTAACTGTCCAATTATAAGCAAGACCTAAGATTATAAATTAAATAACATTTTTGTGTTAGTGATTGTTAATTCCATTCGTTATCATTTTTCACGCACGCTTGCAAAAAATTGAATACATTCATTTTTCAAATAGCGTCGGTGCCGGTTCCTTAGGCTTTAATATCAACAATGACAGCCGTTTTACTTGAAAATAAATTAACGTTAGACCATCTAACCGCGACGTCATCCACATGGAAACATTAACATCTTCTTTATACTTTCTCGCTTTAACTTTTCTATTTGCGTGCCTTATCCGTGACGTTTCATTTGTTAAACAGTTTATTTGTGATTAAGTAACAAACGTACAAACAATTTAATAGAGATTTTCACATGTCCGCATACAAAATATTAGCCTACTTGTAAAGATTTACGTCTATAACACGATGACAAAATGTTTTATACATTAACAACCAAAAACGCAATCACATAAAACTTTATTTATTATATTCGTACGTTATTTCCTTATATCGTTTTTTTTTTTTACAATATAATAAAGTCTTTAAGGCAAGAGCTTTTAGTACCGTAGAATAGAATAGAATGGAATAATGTTTTATTCAATATAGATTATATTGTTCAATATACTCCATATTGCCATAGTTGCCACGCCTGGCGAGTGGGTTGGTAACCTCAGTTTTTTTATTGTACAGTTGGTGTTGTCAGGAAGATGCTGCCTATCTCCTGTCCGTTTCCCTCTGTAGCATTTTTGAGTGTTCTTAGCCGTCACTACACGGCGACTATATCGAAAAGGCTTCAGTACCGTAGACCACATACATAACCCGCGGCAGATTGTACAGAAGACCGAAGAGTACAATCTGCCTCTTTGCCTGGCGTATGTGGACTATGAGAAAGCCTTTGATTCCGTCGAAATTTGGGTAGTGCTACATTCCCTTCAGTGGTGCCAAGTTGACTGTCGGTATATCGAAGTACTGAAATGTACATACAGTAGGACTGCCATGGCTATGGGAGTACAGAACCGAAGTTCGAAACCTATCCAACTGCAGAGAGGTGTAAGACAGGGTGACATTATATCCCAGAAACTCTTAATCGCTCCATTGGAAGACGTTTTCAATCTACTGGACTGGAAAAGATACGGTAGTAATGAAAATGGGGAGTACATCACTCACTTTCGATTTGCCGACGATAAAGTCCTTATGGCAGAATCGTTAGAGGACCTAAGCACTATGCTCAATGACCTCAATGGTTTCTCCCAACGGATAGGTCTTAAGATGAACATGGACAAAACAAAGATCATGTTTAATGTCCATGTCACACCTATAACGGTAGTTGATGGGAGTACTATGCTCGAAGTTGTTGACGAGTACGTTTACCCGACACAACTAGTTCGACTAGGTAAGTCCAACTTCGACCGAGAGGTCAATCGACGGATTCAAATCAGCTGGGCAGCGTTCGGGAAATTGCGACACATCTGCTCGTCAGGTATACCTCAAACTCTGAAAACTAGATTGTACAAGCAGTGCGTATTTTTTTCTTTTACCACTGGTTCGGAAAAAGTGTAAACCGCCAAGAAACCCACGGGGACTTTATTTTTTAAAAGTACAATTTACAATATTTCATACAATTGTTATGAAAACATTAAGAAACACCATGGTAACGACCGCCTTATTCATTTATATATTAATTATATAGGGCTTCGTCACTACTTGCCACCAGGTGTGATTATTAACCAAGGACTGCTTTATAGTAAGTTAAACAAAACAACTAATTAAGCTAACATGCACATGCTTAACAACTGCCTCCGTCTTAAAATATTTATACGAACGACGCATTAAATTTGTTACATAAAATTGTAGAAGGTATTAAAAAAATATTTAAAAGACTGAATCTGGTAAAGAATTTCGTTACTTTTAAAACATTTTATTTTGGATATTTGAAATAGTTCTCCCATTTCTCGCGTCACGAGTATCAAAACTCAACACGTCATAATCGGTTGATCACATTTTATTGTATCTAGAAGATACAATAAAATGTGATCAACCGAGATGTTTAAGCGTTCCTAAAATCACCTTACTTGCACACGTTTTTTTTTTTAAAGAAAACGGTTACTGATAATAAAGAGTATTTCTTTTGAAAACTCGAATCAGTCCTTTTTGTGGGTGTTTATTAAATTCTTAAATGAAAACGATTGACAATTGCGTTGTTTTAATTATTCAAAATTTAAAAAGTATTTAAAACAACTTTACGTCTCGATGTTTTTGGGTATAGACGTTAGTATCCTTCGATGACTGTCGGATCTAAATTAGATAATTTGCATCAAATACGGTAAATGAGATGGAAAACGTTTGTAGCTTAGTCCTTACACAAATGCAGAATGCTAGAAAAAATTTATAAAATGGAGATTTACACTAACTATTAGAACAGTGATTTAAATCGGAACAAAATTATATCATAAATTTGAAATATCAATAAACATGGATATCATTATCATTAAATAGATACATGTATCATTCAATAAGATATTACAAATAACATAATATATTTATTAGAGATATATTCGTATTCAATAAGTATTAAATAACTATTAATTAATTTACTATCAAAATTAATGTCAAAATCTATTCATTATAAAATAAATGTAAAGCCATTAATGCTAGTTTTATTACTGTACGAGTATTTCTACTTATTTTCACTATGAACGTATTTTAAAAATCGATGCGGACAGCTGACCATCCTTATGGCTGAGTGGCGGGTCTGTACGGATGTCCACTATACAGTTACACACTCTGCTACTATCAAATTCATGTTTATTTTCATCGTTGATTATAGGTTTTGTAAGCCATATTATGGTAATTCGACCGACGGAAAAAAATACAACCAAAAGAGATCCTTTCGCACTTTCTTTTCTGAATACATTTTGAAATGTTTATTTTTACACAAATCCACCTAGTGGTAAGTGGATGCTGAGGCCCATAGACATCTACATCTGTCCACAAGTAAGAGTCAGAAATGCAAATGCGTTGTCATCCTCTGAGGACTAAGATGGAATGCCTCATATTCAGTTAAAAAGGTCCGATTGTAAAAGAATACGTATGAAAATGTAGTCTTAATTTCTTAAATCGAAAATGGAGCGGTATGGTTGCAAGCTATATATACTTACGGTATGGTACATTTTTAACATTCACAATTTCTGTTCTTTTCTCTCACTATTGAAAAGAAAACGAAATCAAATAAATCTTTGTTATTGCTTGTCTCTAAGGATAGGTTAGAATGACTCGCTTATAGTTACTGTGCGTCGCTTTACGCTTACTGCGCGCGTGCTTTTGTCGCTTACCGGAATATACGAGTATCTAAAATAACCCGAATATTGTACATGTAATCGTAGCCCTTCTAATAAAAATGAGTTTCCAAGAAACAACTACCTCATGAAACAAATTAATAGCATAGAATAGAAAGACCAAAGTTATCTAGAAAATTCAACTACAAAAGAAAACCATTTCTTTTGAACCATAACTGTAACGTGTGTCAGCCTGGTCTTTTAAAAGTTAAGTCGGACCAATTTCCAAGCTATATTATAACTTACTTGGAGGTAATTGTAATTTTTATGATTATGTTGTGCGAAATTATCACAAGGATATATCAACCTTATTATGCCATGCATTATTCCTGTTACACAATTCAGTTTTTAACAAGGGGAAATCAATGTGATAGGATTTGCCATCTCCGAGTATAGCTCCGCAAGTATACTTAAAAACCAACCTATTTCAGCAAAATTACGACGTTATTCTTTTAGATTTGTATGCAAAAATAAAATCCTGTACCTAGTTTAAAAATAAAAATATTTCGAAGATATGTGAAGTTCGCCAACACGCATTGGGGCAGCGCGGCGGACACTCCCTTGCCCTAAAACCCTCTCAGAAATGAGGGGAGGCCTGTGCCCAGCGGTGGGACGTATATAGGCTTACTTTACTTCACTTTACTTTTATAGGTATGTGAAGTCGGTCATTCCGCATTGGAGTCAACTTAATCAACTCCTTTTTGACTTAAAACGCACTCGAATAAAGTCACATTGAAAAACGAGCCCGATATAAAAAAGAGTTGCTTGACGTATGATAAGTATTTATGCAATTCTGATAAACTAACTTATGTGATTCTGTAGCCTATAATATTGCCAATATAAACGTAGATACCGACGTGTCTCTACAAGTGATTTAGTTTTGCTAATTTTAGTACGAAATAGTATTATCGATGTTTGTAAAAACAAGCCCACACGAGCGAAGCCGCGGGTAAAAAGCTAGTTAATATATAAGTACCTATATATTATGTTTTTTCATAGAGTTCACGTACACTGATTGTTCTTCTGGAAGTACACGGTAATTGGTTTCGCAGGTGAAGACGAATGCAATTCGGGGGGCCAATGGAAAATTAGCGTTAAGTTTCCAACCTGACATCATGCTGATTTGGTTCCTATTTTTTGTCATCACCCCGAGCCACTACTTTTAAGAATATATATAAGATATAATTTTTGTCCTAATTTTAATTGGCTGTTTATTCGTACTTGAAATTTTTTTTGTTTGACATTTTTTCTGTGTTCTGGTGCCTTGTGTGTGTCAAAAATAAATATTTTTCCGTTCCGTCTAGACATGAAGGTTTTCTCACGATGTTCCATTTTACTACGTGCTCATCGAAAAAAAAACATATCAAAATCTTTTAATGACCATACTTCTATTCTATTTAAGGAGATAAAGATAAAGAAATATTCACTAAATGAACCCAAACTTTACCTAACTATTAAAATCATGTATTTTTGGCGATTTACGATGTGATCAGCGGTGGCAAAATAACGCCGGATAAATACATATCCAAGAGGAAATTATAATTTGGTGACAAGTTCCCTGTGCCTTTGGAGAATAAGGACTGTCACGTCACTACAACCCATCAAAAGTCCTCAGGCGTTCTTATAGATTTTCACAAAGTATGACCCTGGGCCACTTGCATCTACCCGCACTTCTGTGTTATAGCTGCATCTTTCTTTTCTAAGTGGTACAGCCACGCTACAACTATATTATGATTGTAGCACGAACGGGTCGGCTCGACTGGGAAAGGACCACGCTCTCACAAAATACTAGCGTAAAATAGCAGCTTGATGCTGCTGTGTTTCGTATGGTGAGTGTAGATAGCCAGAGACCCGTTTTACTGTAATCGAGGCTTTCCATCTTAGACCTCAGAGGTGACAACGCATCTGCATTTTGATTCTTAATCGACGTTACATGCAGATGTCTATTGGCCACATCATCCAATTACCAGCAAGCGGACTGTGTGCTCGTTTGGCATCACTTATTCTATAAAAAAAAATCCTATTCGCTAATTTTGGTGAAATAGTCAGTTTGTAGTACATTGAGTTTTACCAGTACGAGGCTACCACTCAAGAATCTTTCTTCTCCATGTTGATGTTTCGGCTTCTAAAATTCAGACCTATTACAATAACCATTCTAACTGGGAGCTTAATTATTTTGTTTGACAAAGACTAATTAGACATGCACAGTTACAGTATATTTATAATTGGATCTTGAATTTCCACAATCTACACAAATTTGCTTACATAGCACTATCGCTATATAAGCAGATATGCTAATAGCATTAGACTAAGCTTGCAATTGTGCTACAAAATAATTCTTATTCAGGAACACTATATTTAAGTTACAATTGTAAATGTACACATGTTGCAGTTATTGTGTTACTAGGAGTTTCCGATCGATATACAGGGTTATTTTCAAAGAGTAGGCTAATTTCTTTGCGTCCAACTCGACTCTCGATGACGGGGTGAGTATGCCTCCAACGGTGTGGTTCACACAGCGCTCGGTTCGCAAAGCACTCCTCTCCCTGGATATCCACAAGTCGAGTGGGCCTGACGGTATCCCCCCGATTGTGCTAAGGACATATGCTCCAGAGTTGGCGCCGGTCTTGACACGTCTTTTCCGGTAAACGGCTTTCGTCCACCCGATCCCTAAAAAAGATGACCGCTCAGACCCGTCCAACTACAGGCACATCGCCATCTCCTCCTTGTTCTCCAAAACAACGGAGTCCATTGTAAACTGCCAGCTGATGAGGTACCTTGAGTTTGAGAGTTTTCGTCGTAATCGATCAGCTGGTGATCTTTTGGTCTACCTGAATCATAGATGGGTGGCAGCAGTAGAGTCCAAGAGGGTGACATTGGCCGTTGGTTTGGACATTGTGAAGGCCTTCGATCGGGTTTGGCACAAAGCGCTTCTTTCGAAACTCCCTTCCTATGGGCTTCCTGAGAAATTGTGCAATTGGATTACCAGCTTTCTTGCAGATCAGAGCATCAAGGTAGACGGTGCAAGCTCCGATTAACAAGCCTATTAATGCTGGTGTTCAACAAGGCTGTGTGTTATCACCAACGCTGTTTCTTCTGCATATCAATGATATGTTGCAAACCGGCAACATTCATTGCTATGCAAATGACGGTACTGGTGATGCTCTATACACCGGTCGTGTCAATATTTCTCGGGAAAACTAACTATCAGGTGGACTGTGTGCTGTGACTGGACTGTGTGCTGTGACTGGACTGTGTAGTCTATAAAAAAAATCAAACATTATTTATTTTTGATCGTTTTTATTAAAAAATTGCATCGGAATCAGGAATAAGATGGCTATGCCCTCTCTACGATCAATGCAAATAGCTAGGTGTATGACAATGAAATCTATGCACTGTATTCATATTACGTAGATTCTTTGTGCTCTAAGTTTAATCGAAATCGGAATTACTTTCAGGGTAGATGCAATAAAAACTTGCTTTTAAGTCGGAGATAAGAGGACTACGCTACGCTCCGTCCCAATTATGTCTGCTATAATGAATCATTGCTTACTGCCAAACATGGTGGACTAATTTCAACTATGGACTTGCGACGTACTGTGAAGATGATAATACATATGTGGCGGTGTTGTCGTCGCGCCACAAGTGAAACACATCAAAGCCTAAATCGCGCTATCAAAGTTCCGAAGTCAAACAGTATATGTAGAATAGCTCCGAATTTTCGCACGGAGTGTTGACACAGCTTGTCCGGCGAGAGATCTCCCCTTTTCCTTCTACGGCCACACATACATACGTACATATAAACATATTAACGTACATACAGGTCGTGCTTACGTATTAAAGTACGTCAGCCGTGTAATAGTGTTCTGTGCGTTGGCCTATGACCGATACTGATATATTTACACAATACAACGAAAACAAACGTGAAAACGGAGCCAACTATGATCTCCACGACTGTTATTTGATTCTGGTCAATAGATAGACGGAGCCGTCTGCTAGTTACCATGCAAATTATATTCTGTTGTGAAACAGCTGACCTGAATTATAAATAGATACAGAAGATCTCGTCTTGGTTCCTATACGTGTATGATTACTTACATGTTTTTTTATAAAAGAAAATGAAATTTATTGTCGGTTTACTTTTCTCTACTTTTTATTTTATTTATTCATATCCCATAAGCCGTTTTCCCTAAGTAGACTACAAACGCGTTTGTTACTCCATCTACTTTATATACTGAATGATTTTTTTTACCGTCTGGAAAAAATAGGGTGTAACAGGTGAATGGAATAGAAGCTTTGATATTTTGCAATTATTTGGTTTTTAATTACATTAACATTTTATGGAATATGATCTATAAATAAATGCTACTAATTGGGTGCGTATAGTATACCTCAAAACCAGAAAACTAAGTTGTACAACCAGTGCGTGTTGCCAGTGACGACATACGGAACCGAGACGTGGTCTTTCACTGCTGGCCGTATGAGGACGCTCAATGTCGCTCAGCGAGCTATGGAGAGGGCTATGCTCGGAGTTTCACTGCGTGATAAACTTAGAAATGAGGATATCCGCAG